>DWAN01004438.1:0-12175 GCA_018230445.1 Heliconius hewitsoni | reverse complement strand
AGTATTTATCTTTCCTAAGTGTGGATTAACACTTTAAAAATGTTTAAAAATATATGTATTTTGTTATCTGACCACTTTATATCTAACTTAACTGAATTAACGGTACTTTTACACACGACTGTAATTTTATTTATATAATAACGGTCACATTTAGTTAATTGGCCTAAAAGGAGTTAAGATATATTTTGGGAAGCCACGTCACGCAGAGTACAGACGAAAATCGAATATTTAATCGAATCTTATCCTTTCAATTCCATTATAATTTAATCGAATTCACATTTAGCGGTCGAATACTTTCTAAATATACAACGAGAGATACAATTTTACGTTCACAACATTTGTGTATCACAAGTTTTTAAATATTTTTAATTTTCAACGCATCATGTGAACTATGATCGTATAAATAGCTAACCATCGGAGAGCTCTCACTCCATTCAAAGTTGAGCTCAGAAAATGTAATATAATGTAGAATGCATGAAGTAGTTGTTGCGTCACTAAGTTTGTACCCTATGTACAGCGTGCTATTGAAATATCTCATGTTACACTTTTAACTCGTATACGATATGTATTTTTATTTAAACAATAAAAATACTTATCAATTATGCTTATTTGTATTGTATAATTACATATACACGTGAAGATAATATTATAGAACCAGTTCTAGGAACATTTAAGGGATTCCATTGATGTATATATCTACTTAATATTTCGGTTATAGCCCCATCATCATAAGAAGTCACTTATTCTTCACATATTGTAGTTACTTCTGACTTTAAATAAACAGAAGTTGTTAAGGGCAGTTAGTATCGAATAAAACAGGAGATTTTGGCACTAAAACAGGACTTCAATAGATAATAGATTTTTGACAAAAATTTATGGTAATAATTAAAAATATTTATTACGCCAGTGCTTACTCGTGCCCTTTTCTTAGGAGGAGGAGTCTTTATACAAAACTATGTACTGGGAGTCTTTATGCAAACTATAAAATTAAGATATGATTACATTATCATCAAATCAGCAAACAAAATTATTTAAAGATCAAGATAAAAAACAGTTCATTTTAGTTAACAAAACAGTTTATTTTAGTTAATAAAATATTATTTTAAGTCACCCTCAAATTATAAATACAAGATGGTTGTCAACACTGTTCTTAATTTGAATTTCAGTGTGAAAGTTTGGGCTCAAGTTTCCAAACAAGTTCGTAACTTGTTTTAACGGCCCTCCAAATTGTATCAAAGTATTTAAAAAAATCTATTTAATTTGCTTTATATTAAAATCTCTAATTTCAGCTTCATCTACTGTACACACTTTATGGTATGAATTGAATTGAAATTTACTTATATTTTATAATTATTAAATGTTGTATTTATATTTATAATACAATACCTAACAGTATAATACGAGGCCAGTCGTGGCGCAGGGACACAAAGTGTGACTATTAAATCTACTGGTCGTGGGTTTGATCCCCACTCGAAGAAATGAAATATTTATTTACATTTATATTTTTATTTCTAAGCTCTGGTGTCGGGGCAAAGCGCGGCGTTGAGTTCCGCCATTCAGCACGTAATGCCTCCAGAACTCGGCGGAAAGTGAGGAACGGAGTGCATTAATACTATAATAGGTTCCCTCTGCTTACCCTGCTGTGTGCGTGATACAGCGTGAAAGAGATAAAAAAAAACAATATTTGTATAAATTTATGGAAGCGTGAAGGATTTTAAAATATTGAAGCAGCATACTTTTTCATTAATTAAGCCATACAACCATGTAAGATGAACAATAACGCTACGTCTGTAAGGCAAAGCATGACCGAAGTGGGACAATAGCAACATCTCCCCCTTTTAAACAAGAAATCAACATAAGGAAACATATCATTCAACTTCATATGAACAAAAATTTTATTAATATCGGCTTGAAGCACCGTACTGACTTTTTTCCGCGATAGTTCTAGACTTTGACATTATTTCAACCGTTGAACTGCACTAAACAATTTAGAACAAATAAGTACTAAATATAATCAATCAAATCTGTATATCTTTTAGTTTTTTATTTATTATTTGTTGAAAATAAGGAATTTTAAAAATATTTAATATCCTATGTCATTAACAAAAATTAAATAAACATTTTACGTCTTAAATGAAAAATTATTATCGTACTTAGCTATCTTTTTTCAGCTCCCAACATACGACTTGTGACAAGATCGAATTTATCATCATTTTTATTCTCATATTCTAGATAAAAATTCAATTTATTTTTTATATAACGGTACACATCTTTAATTTACTCTACATCGTAGAACGTCTTTCATACATATTTTTACGCCTTTCATACATATTTTTATAATATTTGAAAAGGTGAAAATGGATTTACAACTACTCTTATATCACTTAAACAAAATTATTTATAATAATTAAGAACATCATTAAACATATTATACTAAAGTATTATTCCATACAAGTGTTTCTATATTATTTAACTCAGGACTTTAGTAGCTACTTTAAACATAATTTCTTATCTATATATATAATAAAATTGTAACAGTTAGATCAGGCAAACGTGGAGGTCACTTGACCTGACCTGGCAGGGTCACCTGATGTTAAATGATTGCAGCATTAGAGGAACCATAAAGCGTTGCCGACTTTTAAGAAGTTTGTTGATCCGCCGACTTAAAAAGCTGTTTGGAAAGAAGCCTGGTGGAAGTTAGTTCCATAATTTAAATGTCCGTAGTAAAAGACTATCTGGCATACCCTATAGTTGTACTGGCCCAGGACCCAGGTGGTATGGATTTTTGGTGGCGTGGGGTGTGGTTTAAAAAATATGATGGTGGAATACGATCAAACTATTCCTAATTTGTATCGTTAACCGATTTTAATGCAATTTTCACCTTTGTATTTTGAAAAAATTGTTGATTTTTAACTATTACTTTAACTTTTAGTGTACTATTTTAAAGTTTTACTCCACATTCAGGAAAAATAAAACTTTTCTAGAAAACTTATAAAAAATTGAACAGAGATTCTAACAACATAAATAAGTTATTTTTTGTTTTTTTTTTTCAATATTTTCAAATTTTGTCTAATAGATCCAAAGATAAAATAGTCATATTAATATAAAGCAATTTACTAGACAACGTAAGCTCAAATTTTAGTGAACATTGTATAGTCTTGCCTTTTTCGTGATAATATTATTACAACACGAAAGTAACTCAGATCAGTAAATATAAATAACTGCGTAATTAAAGCGGGCGAAGCCACAAGTGGGTCCCTAGTATACTATAATCGTATACCGACAAACGAGAACATTAGTATTACCTTATCCAATAGGTTTTTACATACTAGAATATCAAAACATATCAATCTTAGGCTATACCAGCCTAGATTTCGATTTACACACATATGTTAAACAAACACAGCCCTTAAAAAGCAACCTTTTCTGTTGATATATGTAATATTTCATTGTTTGAAATAACTTGAAGATAATTTTATGTCCATTTTTGTATTACGTCTTATATATTGTGTTACTATAATATATTGTGTAGTATAAAAAACACAAAATAAAAAAAAAACAAGCATATTTATGAGAATTATTTTGTAAAACCAAAAGTTATATTAAAAATCGAAATAAAAAAACATTGAAAAATATTATGGGATTTTTTAATCCATAGGCATCGTATAAAAATTTATTCAACCCTTTCGGGGCGAACAATAGAAAGACAGATAAGAATAATTAAAAAGCTTTTACTTTGACTTGGGTTATCGACCGCCCAATACCTACCGAGATACGCTTGTTCCTAATATTACAGGTACAGGTATTTAATCTTGTGACCTAACACTGAGTTACTAAAATTAAACTCTGAAATGTAGTGAATAGAATTATATGTAATTATAATACAACAGTAATATTAATAGTAATAATTATTTATTTATTCAGGCCAATCGTTGTGGGTTGTGGTAATTGTTGTGGGTTCGATCCCCACTTGAGAAAATGAAATATTTATTTAAATTTATCTTTCCATTTCTTCGCTCTGATTTTTCTGCCACTTCTCTGCTGTTCAACCTGCTATGTGCGGGATACAGCGTTAAGCTGATTTTTTTTTTAAATATTTATTATAATATTATTATTACAATAGCAATAATTTAAAAAAATGTTACTAAACGATATTTTTGCTCTAACTCTAAAGTGATTCGTCAAAGGATGATTATTGTATTAATTTAAAGCGGTGTTAGTCGTTTTAAATTGAGGCAAAGCGCGCCGTTGAATTCCGATACTCACACGCAATGTCTCCAAATTAAAAATGGGGAGCGGAGTCTTAACACTCCGTTCCCTCTACCTACCCTGCTACATGTGAGATACATGGTGAAGCTAAGAAAATAAAACAGTTCTCGTTTTTATTGTTCATGGAATATTTAGGTAAAAAGAAATACAATAATCGACTTTCAAACGCGTCAAATTTGCCTTTAGTCTGAGTCGAAAGTAAAAAGTAATTAATTAGATTAACAATAGGCCGTAAATCAATCTCTCACACTCAGCAGTGCGGTGCGTAAACGCCGCCCTCGTCGGGTGCCAGATTAATATACGACTTTAGGCTCATTCAACCTTTTTACGTATCTCCATGCCACGCATATGTATACAGACGTCCGTGTGATATATGATTTGATATATATTTTTTATTACTTTTACTAATAGTTTTTTAAATTTTAGTCGTATTTAAATGAGGCCAGTTGTGGTGCAGCGGCACAAGCATGTCTGTAGGCAGTAAACGCGACAGGTTGTGGGTTCGATTTCTAATCAAGGAACTGAAACATTTAATATTAAAATTTCTTGGCATGGCTTTGTGAAAGCAAAGCACGGTTTTGAGTTACACCACATAAAACACAATGCCTCTAAAATTCGGCGGACTACAATATTCAATACTTACATATGTATTTATGAAAAAATTGTATGTCATTGCCCAATTGAGATCGGAGTTGTATATTGTTCAAATAAAAAATATTGCATAATACGATAAAAAAAAATTACTAAAGTTTATACAATATCAAAAATCAGCTTCACGCTCTATTCCGCACACAGCAGGGAACCTAGTGTTAAGACACCCCGTTCCCCACTTTCTGGAGGCATGGCGTGTAGAACTCAACGCCGCGCTTTTTCGCGACACCAGAGCGAAGAAATGGAAATACAAATTTAAGTAAATATTTCATGTCCTCGAGTAGGTAGGAGTAGTATCGAACCCACAACCAGTCGGTTTTACAGTCACACATTGTGCCCCTGTGCCACGACTGCCTCATGAAGACATTATCATCATAAAAGTTTAATAAATTAAAATTTTAATTATATTTAATTTTATTTATTTAGAATTTTATATTAATACAACATCACCATAAAAAAATAATAATCATAAGGGCTACACATTCTCAATCCATTTGTCAATCGCAATGGCGTATTGCTGAGTTGTCAGAACGGCAGATTACGAATGGAACACAATCTTCGATTTATATCACATAACATGCTTATTTTCTGCCGATACTTGCTCGAGTAAGAACAGTCACAAAATAGATATCTCAATTGGAGATAAAAATAGCTCAAGCACGCTTATAACTTTCTAACATTGGAGGGTTCCGAAAGTAGAAATGAGGTGGAAGTAGCTTTGCCAATTTACGGTATGAAATGATCAGCTATGGTATATCTAAGAATTTCTATTCTATTATCTTTTACTTATCACGTATTTTTTTATATTGGTACTTGATATATGCAGAATATAGAATATTTAATTGAATCGTATAATATTTCTTATATATACATATATAATATTCATGTATTTTTTTATTGTTGCTATTTCTCCTATCTTTTAAACATAGAACTCTGTTCAAGCTCAAAATCTACAAATAAAATATGTAGAAAGTGGATTTCTACGTATATTATTTGGAGATTTTGAATATTAGATTTATTTATTTTACCTTTTATTATCATAATTTTGCTTCGTATATTCTATGATTACTGAACAAGTAAAAAACTTCCATTACAAATTAAATACGACTTTTCAGTTTGTAGATTTATTAAAAAAGTTTACAATACGGTACATTATTATTTATATATAAACTCATCGACACATGTAATTCATATTGTTTTCAGTTTCATTATTAATTAACTGCTTTTTTCAATACAATTTTGCAATCAAGTAACTATTTTTTAGCTTATTGTTCGTTGAAAAAAAAATGTATGGACGACAATTTATTTTTCTATTTATATGGCAGAAATTGTTTTAGAATTATAAAAGTAATATAATTTATTTCTGTTTAATACTAAAAGCATATGAGTGTATAAAGTAATAGTACAATTGTATGTATATTTTATATTTTAACAACTTTTGAAGCGAATCGACTAACAACAATAAATTCCACATTTTCTTAGTATACTAAGATTTCATAACACACATGGTTCTTTCAAAATAAAATAACCATTTTTTTTATTTTTAAAATTTAATTATTATTAAATGAATATTTAGTACGAGATCCAGAAAACTGTTTGGATTATCTTTGTCTGTATATTTTCTTTCATACAATATATTTGTTATTTAAATATTTTACATATTATTTATAAAATTATAAACATATGTTTGAATTCGGATTGAACAATAATAAATTCATCGTTGCTAAGATTCCTTGTATAAATATATTATCACGTTGAAATTTCGCTATGCGTAGTTTCTAAAATAGAAATATTACGAGCGAAGAGAACTGCCAGCGCTTATAAACGGCGAAGTTCTTATTTGTACTAAAATAGTTCGCGGTACGTTAAGTGCTATAAAACACATAACGTAAATACACAATTGTGCTTCGCTTTACTAAAGATCAAAAGTTTTTGACGAACATTATATCTATAATTAGAAAAAAATAAATAAAGTGAAAGTATTCATAATAATAACAATAATTATATAATAATCAATATTTATATAATATTTTTATTTATTTTAGTCTTGATAGAATTTAGGATAAAAAAAAATGCAACAAATTAAGAACTTAAAATAAAAAAAAATATATAGCTATATTTTTAATCTGTACAAGTATATATATTTATATAAAACGGTTACTTAATTAAAATAACCCAGTCGCTACTGTATGTGAGACCGCCAGCCACAACCGAATGCATGTCGCTAAAGATGAAAGCTGCTCATTATCTATCTATAAGAGGGTGAGGTCAGGGCGGGCTAAGTGGACTTTGACACTTTGTAGCAATTTAAAGCGTAAAGTTATTTTGGACCAGTGAACACGTTACGCCTTATATAAGCCGTATCCATAATATTCACATAGTATGTTGTTTAGTTTTTTTTGTTCAACTTCACGCTGCATCCCGCATATAGCAGGGTAGGTATAGGGAATCTGGAAACCTAGTCTTAAAACTTTTGTCACTTTGTTTCCATTAAGACCCATCTGTTTCTAACTTTCCGCTGAATTCGGAGGTATAGCGTGTTGAGAAGAAATCAAAATATTAAATATTCCATTTCCTAGAGTAAGAATCAAACTCACAACCTGTTGCATTTACAGGCGCATGTTTATTCCTCTGTACATTGACTGGCCATTGCTTAAATAGTATAAAGAAAATGTTGTTATGGTAATAAACACTTATGGTAGAATTAGAAGAGTTTTCTTTGTAAGATAAATAAGTAAATCAGCTTCACGCTGTATCCCGCACACAGCAGGGTAGGCAAAGGGAGCCCAGTGTTAAAACACTCCGTTCCCCACTTTCCACCGAATTCTGGTTCTTCTCAACTCAACGCCGCGCTTTGTCTCGACACCAGAGCGATGAAATGAAAATATAAATGTAAATAAATATTTCACTTCCTCGACTGGGGATCGAACCCACAACCAGTCGATTTTACAGTCACACTTTGTGCCTCTGTGCCACGACCGGCCTGATAACCGTTTTGGATATATCTGTCTGATAAAAGCAAAGTAATAAGGCACACAGTTTTGTTTCAGATTTAAACCAATCACCTTGACAATATGTAGGCGTTACATGTGCTAGGTACGTAGGTGGTACAGCCGTATGTATGTACATTACGCCATTCAGAAATATATACTCATCCTCTAGGGCGGCGGCTTTAACGTCCTAGACAAAAGCCTTTGAAACATTTAACATGGAGTTTCAGCTTATTGCTATGTAAATGAAATCGCCCTTAAACTTAAGTCGTGATATTAATCTCTTCTTTATTTATCTGTTGAACTCTACGTAAAGATTAAAATTTCAAATTGTTTAAAACATCGCATAATAATTAATTAAACTGAGTAATTAAAAATGGGTCAATCAATTTTGTAAGGTCAATTTATGAAATAAAAACCGAAATTATAAATGACGTAAAATATGATATGCCATAATTTTTCTTATTTTCGGCGAAAAGTGAGGAACGGAAGTGTCTTAATGGGAACAGAATTTCTTAACACTAGGTTAGGTTCTGCGTACCCTCTAAGCACGGGACTCCACGTGAAGCTAAAATTAAAAAAAAAAACATCTAACATAAAAATATATAAAACAGTAGGTACATAAGAGGCAAACATCGTGAAGGCATCTTTGATGTGCCCTGTGGACTTACAAGTTTTGAACTAATGGAGTGTGTCTGTGCTTTGGTGCTTTCATCGAAGCTCTTTAGTAATTTATAGATGTCTATACACATGCTTCTGTTTGAAATAACTTGAAACTGACAAATGCGATGCTCTAAAATATACTCAATCTTTAACACATTTCATGGAGTAGTCAGTCAGTGAATGTATATGTTAGTGAATTAATATTTTGAACATTACTTATATTTTATTAAAATATATTGTTTTTATTAAATTGTTATTTTCTTCCATTACATTAATTGTATAAAGTGGAGGTTTTATATATTTTCTATGTCTGTCTTTCTGTACGTATGTCACACCTATTTAACTTTGAAATTATTAAGAGTTAAAAAAATAGTTTTAAAATATAAAAGTATCCATAGGAAAGTATAGATAGGTCTTTAATGTAAAAAATTTAAGATCTATCTATAGACATTCCAGTTTTGAAAAACACACATAATATAATAGTAGTATTTACAGTAATCATTTATCAATAGTAAGCGCTACATATTCCTGATTGATTTAGGGAAAACAGATCGGATTGACGTATTGTTATGGATTGTGTGTTGAGAAATATATATTATATATTACGAAAAAGAACGTAACTTTTATAGGATCACTTTGTTTTCCATCTGTACGTATATCTATCCGTATGTCAACATAATTTTTCTCTAGATTGCGTGGAGGTTAGGCTGAAATAAATATAAAGTATCTGTGTTATGTTGACAGTTCCTTGAAGAATAAAAAATTAAATCTCTAAGTCAAAATAAAGTTGTAAAGTTGTATGAAAATTTTCATATAATTGATTATTAGTTTCAAAAGTAAAAGAACAATTTAGGTTTAGAGTACTTCCCTTTTGTAAAAACTTGAAATTTGGTAAAATGTGACTAGTTACGTTATAAATAAAGCATAAAATCCTAAAAATGGAATTACGCAATTATTCAAATATATAGAAAGAATCTGTTGTTTTTGTACCTAACGTCATATAAAATAAATTAGAATAATCTTTTTAAATATTTTAGCGACCAAACGTCCCGGCTTCCCACGTTTAAATTTATTGCTTTATTATAGTCAAATTATACAATATTTTATCATAAAATTTGATGCCTATGCATTATTCTGATGTATAAACTATGTTACTACAAAGTTTTATTTTAGTCCAATCAGTAGTTTTTGCGTGAAATTGGAACATACATCCGTGCATACAAACTAAACATTTATAATATTAGTAGATAAAAGTAGAATGTAGGATAATAGAATAGAATTTCATATACTTTCTATAAACGGAAATAAACAAAAGGACGTTAATAAACATTCAATATTCCATAATTAATCGTCGTAAAAATAATTAGTTATCAGAAACATTTTGTGCTATATTAACAGATAGCATATCATCAATCACGCCCGCCGCAACTGGATCATACGCAACGGAATAAATTTTAACGTTGAAATGTATAGATAGAATATAATGTACAGATAGAAACTTTAACATTATATATTTTACTCGTACACGTTTTTACTTTTAGGTTTTTTTGTAATTTAATTTATCGAACTGAACCCAAAACGTTTCTCCCCGTCGGGCGTTTGGTTCAAAATATATTTTCTGTAATCTAATTTTTTTATACAAAATAAGATAAGATAAACATCAGATATTTTTTCGCTTTTATCAACATTTTTTTTTGTTAAATTTGTGCTCTCATTCTAAGTACGGCACAAAAAATACTTACACATTTTGATATTATTAAAAAACAATATTATTACCAAACATTGATAATAAAAGTTTTACTAGATTCTTTACTATTAGGTGCTGTATCTTATTCCATACTAGTATAGGAAATAAAAAAATTGAGCAAGAGTTGTTGTCGTATCGTCATTGTCGTCATTCAGTCGATATGTGGAAGAACTGACTGGACTGGATGTGATCATTGTAGGTTCGAAACTCTCTTAACTAGATGCTTATATCTAATTACGTATCCTTCCCCTGATTTCTGGAGACATTGCCTGTTGAGGTCCGCCACTTCCCTCCCTCTGCCTACTTGGGTGTGTCCGGGATATGATTTGATTTTAAATATCTTATTATAGCTGTATATATAGATATTTAAAAAGTACGTAAGCATAGTTGTGTATATATCTTGTACTACGAGCTATTTTTAAATTGTAAACATTTTCAGATAATTGTAAAGAGTTCGGAAAAACCGTTCGCCTAAAAATAAAACTGAAAGGTTAATGTGATGAAAGTAGTTTAATCTATACCTTCTTGGACCTACTTGTTTTTAGTCAAAATACTTCGACATATTTTGATTCATCGTGGCGCCGTGGTTGTGGTTTCGATTCCCACTTCTAGGTAATGAATTATTTTTGTATTGCACACTTTGACAAAACGTGGGGTAAGGTTTTCCTACTATATAATAACACTATATAACGAGGTTCTCTCAGCATGCTCGGTTATACTTGACCAAGCACGAAGTTAAAAAAAATTATATATTTTTCACATATCTGTTGTTATCGTTATCATAAATGCTGATTTATATACTGAAATATATATTTCACTTAATTTATATGCACTTAAAATAAGTGATTATAACAGAAAATTTGACGATATTAAAAAAACAATAATATTTAGTCTAACTAGCCGCATAATATATGTTTAATTTAACAAAGAATGAATTTACAACGTAACCAAAATCATAATTGGGGTCAGAAATGTTAAAGCAAAACAATCGTAAAAACAATACAAAAATATATTTTAGGAACGTAAGAATGTAATTTTTCCGAAGCTTATTAAAGCTTATTAAAATTGAAATATTCCGTAACATTTCTTTCTTTTTTTAAATAAACAAAGATTAAATATTCTCTCTTTCCAATGAAAATTGTTTTATAGTAACATACAAAGTATCAAAAGATCTTTTATTAATTGATATAAACTGTAAAGAAGACGCCATGTGAAGACTTTTGAAAGTAAAGTTCTGCTGAATTTAATAATTTCCATATATTATTTACCATCATTTTATTCTGTTTGAAAAGAGATGTTTGCAGACTACGTGCTATTTATTAAAAAAGTTCTTTTGTTTAAATTGTAATTTTAATTTTATATATTTGATTGATAAAAAATTTCATCTTCACCAAATCTTATTTTAATAAAGTGTTCATATTCACATATTTTTTTGTTGTTTTTTAATTGATTTTATTTCTGTACTTTTGTTCTCGAAAGGCTAATTCTTTAATTTTATTGAGGAATGAAGCTGAATAGCAGAATACAGGCAACTAGGTATAAAGATGTTATCTTTATATTTTTTATTTTATATTTTTAGTCTATTGTTTATAAAACTGTACCTAAAAACTAGTGTTAAATTATAATAAAGTTTTATTATTATTTGATTACATTTAGGTATATAAGAGACGGTGTAGCATTATTCTTATTTTCATAACAAATCAACAATAAAACAGGGTATATGTAAAACAAATAGAAACTTAAAAACATTATATATATAAAAGGACATGTACCTGACTGACTGAGGTAAGACGCACGCATAGCCGTAACCGCTGATGGTAGCAACGTCAAATTTGGACATATGTTTATTTTTGTA
>DWAN01004437.1:0-12175 GCA_018230445.1 Heliconius hewitsoni | reverse complement strand
CATTTTACATTTGATAAACCTACCTCTTAAATTAACAATGTCTGGAGGCAACTCAGCCAATTCATTATGAGATAAATTGAGCTCTACTAAGCGTACCAAATAGCCCATTCCAGGTGGTAGTACAGACAGTTTATTATGGGACAAATCCTGTATTTGAAATATAACTATATATTAGACCTGTATTATAATACTCATTAATTTAAGCACAAAATATAATGTTTTAATAATGCAGAATTATATATATATAAATCATTTAACTTACCAAAAATGTCAACATCACTAAATCACCAAACTCAGGTTCAATGTTCTTGAGGATATTGTGTGAAATACTAAGCCATCTCAATTCTGTTAATTTATAAAATTCTTTTGGAAGCTTTTCCAGTTTGTTATGATCTAAGCTTAGGTTAGATAAATTATTTACCTCACCAATTTCAGGGGGGAGGTCTTTTAAAGCATTGTCATGCAACTGCAAATAATTAAAACTGTATTAACACACTCATTTACAAATATTTTTTATATTTACTACATGAAAAATTCAAATTTATACCTTTAATGTCACTAGTTCCTGAAGGAACTTAATATTGGGTGAAATAGTTTTAATTACATTAGAACTAAGATCTAACATTTTCAATGGTTCAGCGTTCCACCAGTTATTGTGATTACTTCGTGAGAAGTCCACATCTTTCGATTCGTCCAAAACTAGTTCGTTTATTTTCCATACGTTTTCAGGCACTATTATTATAATAAAGTAAATATGTTAACTAAATGTAAGAGTAAGACAATTTCACAAAATACGAAATAAATGCGTGCGAATAATAAAAACTGCTTGTATATTTATTGCTCACCTGTCCCTAGGCCCCTGTTACATAAGCTTAATTGTCCTGTTCTTTTAGCTGATTTGATCAAACCAAGGGATAGCTCATTTTCGTCTGTTTTTTTATCTTGAAGATGAAAAACTGATTTACTAGATATTTTTAATCTTGATTTAGTAGGTGTAGTACTTTTACGAGACATTATTTGATGAAAGTATTAATAAATAGTTAATACAAAAATAATTAAATTAACATTATACTTTGTAGATAAGGACTACGTCTAATACTAAAGTTGATTTAAAAATTTGCAAATATAAACATCACAGAGTAAGATATTTAGCTGAATATCGATATTCGATGAGGAAAACCAATTCGATGTTTTTTCTACAAGACATGATTGCATTGACGATAGTTGAATAAAAATAGCGATTTTGATTTATCTATTTATTATATCTATGGTTTTTTTACAAAAATATTTACTTATATTTTAAGATTACATGGGAATATTTATTAGAAATCATTCAATGTATCGAAAACATTACGACATTAGAGCAAAATATCGAGAAACATAAAATTATGTACTGAAGTTCTACGTTTTGAAATGTACAACGCTATCGCATAATTTAAACTTTTGGCTGTGAACATTAACATTAATTAACTAATTTAGCACAATCTAGAAGTATTGTTTCCGTTCTTGTTTGTAAAAAAATATTATTTTAAAGCTTATTACAACACTATAAAATATACTTGCTTTACCTAAATTAACATTAAAAATAAAATTTATGAACATTATTGGACGTCACCATACACTCGCTATGTTAATTAAGCTCACTTCGCTAGCTGTAATAATTATAGAAAAATTTTGAATGTTTTATATGTCTTATTTCATCAGTTATACTTGGTGACTTTTGATTGAAAATGGGAATTTTAGATATGAGAAAGCTGTGTATCAAATTTGTTTATATTTTTTTCAAACTCACTGGCAACAATAAATGTGAAAATAATTGATAGGTACTTAGTAGTTTGTACATGGTAATATGAATAAATATTGTAGATTGTAATATTATTCTTCTTCTTAGCTTAACAATCATATTTTGAATATAAAATATTTGGCTGAGTGGAGATTGAATTAAAATCTATTATTAAAACAGGTTACCTCTTGAAATAATTGTGTTGTCTGCCTTTTCATTTTGTGAAAAATCTGTTTGTTGAATCATAACTTAAATAAATAGAGATCCCTTAAATTGTATCATGACAATTGGAAATTTTCTAATAGTTTAAGATAAGCTATTTGCAAAACTAAAGGAATGGGAAAAATCTTGATTATCACTGGTTCTTAACATGTCAAAGCAATGTCATTTGTAAATTTTAGGTAACATTTATAAATATTTGATCTAACCAGCATTAATTCTTAACATATATCAAAAGAGTCCATGAGTTACGTTAGTTAGTTATTATTGTTACATTAAAGTCAAATTATTTCAAGTTTTTATTTAATTTGTAGCCTATATGTCATTTAGACGTATAATCTATATTCCTGTAAAGTTTCATCCTACTTCGCTTAGTTGTTTTTACAATGGCAGATATATGTGGAAAGACCTATTGTTATTTTTACATTATCCAAAGGGGCAAATTTTTATTCGTGATGAGACGGCGAAACGTCAGCACAGCAGCGCAATTTGGCCGTACACAATGCAGTTTTGGTACCGACGCTATTATACGGCAGCGAAACATAGGTATTTCAGAAGAAGAGTTAAGGAAGAAACGGCATTCAACGACAGACCTCGGTTGACTTTCGAAAATACAGTGTCAAAGATAATAGAGGAAGATCACGTAAAAAGCATGAGGACCCCCCGGAGAGCATATATGAAGAGGTTGATGACAGTGGACGAGGCGAAAGAAGTATGTAGAGACCGCGCTCAATTCTCTCTGTTTACTATAAAACATACATATACCAGCCTGTTCCTAGCAAGGTGCTATACAGCGTGAAAAACTAAATCTAAATTATGGAAGTTACAAGTCCACGACGATAAATATAATATCGAGCAAGACACCAACATTGATAATAGGTTCGCGCGTTAGAATATGGCATTGCTATGTCGATTGTTTATTATTACAAGTATCAAAATGCTACTAACTTTTCAAAGGTGAATCGTATTAAAATTATGCAAATAAATTCAAATATATTCGGTATTTTTTATTCTTGTCCGGCGCAAAAGCTAATGGTTTGAACGCCGTTTTCATGTGAAATGTCATGGAAATAATGTCCTGACGTCTGCTCCGTTCCCTTATAAAAGGGCCTTTCTTAGAAATGTACTTAAACACAAGAAGGAAAGCATTAGAAAAAGAGTGTATATTCATTTTATTTCAAAATAAAGAATATAATACAAAATGTGGCTAAGTACGCACTATCGTACTGTGTTCTTGTTAACGTGGGTATTTCTTTGTTTGATAATATATTGTGCTCAAGCCCAATCTAGTTCTCGTTGTAAGCTTAAGCGGTATACACATAAAGCTGTACAAACTGATCTTAATGGTCAACGTTGTTGGGACGACGTGAAAATAAAATCGTGCTGGGGGTACTGCTTATCTTATGAGGTACGTACTAGTCAGAGGATTTAGAAATATATTTTTTCTTAAAATTAAACTTGTTCAGTTACAAGGTTAGGTTAAATTTAATTCTTATTATATCGGATATTTTTAAAACTTTTTTGAGTATAATCCGCTCCTTTTGAACTTGGATCAATTTTTATACGTTTTCTAAAACGAGTTTTTTTTATAAATTTGTTTGTAATATAAGAAATAGTTTAAAAATCTATATTTCTAGACTGCCCACTGGCAGTTTCCATATAAAGAATCTTTTCATCCGGTCTGCGTGCACGGCGAGAGGAAGCATGCATCAGTTAAGCTAAGATTTTGTGATCCTGATGTGGAGCCTGGAACCGAATTATATCACTTCGTTGAAGCTGTAAATTGCAAATGTCAGGTACACTGTAACTTTAGATTGTTTAATATAAATTAAACTCATTAATTTTTTTTCTAATTATGTTTTTAATGATCTCTTTTTATTCTAGGTATGTTCTTCTGAAGATACTAGCTGCGAGTGGCTACCACCTGATTATTCTTTACTTGGTGACCAGTTGGTTAGAGACCAGTTGGACGATGTAGAATAGGTTCATAAATGGTATCAAGGAACATGTGCTCTATAGAGGTATCTCTCTATAATGATATGGAATATTAATCTGCATAAGGTTATTTTGTCTAGATTAAAAATAGTTGCAAGTTACATTTTTATATAGTACAATAAATTTTTGTGTTAAAACTTGTTTTATTTTTATGGTAAATTGTCAATCAGAAAATCAGTTAAGACAATTTAATTATTCTCAATCTTATACAAATTATAAACTCATTATAATAAAAAATATTTTCTCCAGAAAAAAATATTAAAAAATAGTATAATAATTATTAAATTATAATAGCAAACATTTTTTAATTCTATATTTTTACTTAAGACCATTTTATTATACTATAATATATTATACTGTCACAATTTTTATATAATAGAGAAAACGTGAATATTCTAAGCATTGAAGTTTTGTGCTAGAAAAAGAACCGTCAAATCTTTCTTCCTTGTCATTGTCAAATGTCAAGGAATTTATAGGTTATGTACATACAAGCAAAACAACAACATTGCTTAATATAAATTTAATTTTATTATTTTGCATAATATATAGAAATATGTTGGAACCGTGGAATGATAAGAGACTATTACCTCCTCCAATTCATACGACTCCATGTATTCAAAACATAACAGCCGGTAAGTAGTAAAGTAAATTTAAACGCGTGATTTAAATTTTAATATTTAATAAAAAAATCATAAATTTATTTCAGATATACAAAATCTCAAACAATCTTGCAGTTCTATTGTTCGAACCTTGTCTAAACAATCTCCACTGCATAAAGAAAGCGCTATACTTTCACGATTTTTATATAAATATGATAAAAAGTTTCGTAGCGACATAGGATATCGATATTTTAAGAAGGTAAACTCTGCGTTACGTAAATATTTAACTTTATCTCTTATGAAAGATACACAGAATTTTATTGACATGTTACCAGATGCAGGTGAGATGGAATATATTCCTACAAGACAAATGCTAGAATATATTTTAGTTAGATTAATGTCGTTTTCTAAAATAATGTTCAGAATTGCATTATGTTCTAAACAAGCTGCAGTATTTTACCTGGACCGAATTAAAAGAGGTGAAAGTCATTGGATGTGCCTAATGCCATATGCTTTGTTGAGTAGAATATGGTCCATGGCTCTAGTATTGTTGCAGTACTCCTGTAATTGGTATAGACAATTATATCCATTTTTAAATAAATTGATTCTAAAAGGCTTAAACTTTTTACCTGATAAATATAATCTACCATTGGACTTGGAAGAATGGGTAGATATGAAACATTTAAATGTAATGCAAAGGTTTGAATGGTCCCAGAAGGTAACGGTAAATTTTGATTCATTAATGGAAGAAGATAATGAAGGAGACTTGTGCGAAAATATATTAAAATATGTAGATAGCATTAACAAAAATATAAAAGAGGAGCCCATAGTGGAGATGGCATTGCCAACTTTTGATATAAGTAATGTAAAATCTAAAAAAACATGTATAAATATACAAACAGATTTTGGTGAAGCTGTATCTAGAGAGAGCTTTAAACTTTTAAGTAAAGATTTACCTCCAATATTAACAAATCCATCAGTTGGCAAAGTAAGAGAAAATCATTCAATTAAAAATGTGTCAGGCAGAGATTCATTAAAAGAATTTATAAGTAATGAAGAATCATTAAGAAATGGTTCAAATAATAAATCCCTTACAAGTCATTTAAGTTTTATGCAGTGGCAGGCCTTAAAAAATAATTTACTCAAACTGGACTCCGTTTTAATAAACAGACGAAAATTTGAAAGGAAATTTCAAAAAATATGGGAAGAAAAATGTTCAGCATATAATTAAACAAAACAGATTTGTAAAAAAAATGTATTATTCCACTATTTTTAATACAAAACTTAATTACACATAAGCACCATTTACATAGATATAATCATAAACAATAAGATGTTGCAGATATTTTCAGTTAAATAGACAAGTGGTATCTTTCAAAAACATAAAAATCAAGGTTAGTAGCCAAAAAAGAATCCCATTAATATTCTTTCATGTTAGCAATATTCAATTCCATGTCTGGATCAAAATAAAGGTATACAATTCATCCTATTTTATATAGATGTAACATTTCAATCTGTAGAAGTAAAAATCTTAGAAGTACCCCCTTACTGTATTTTTTTTTCTTTTTGTTATTTTTTCTATTTAACTGGCAATATATTTAACCTTTAAATCGTATATCAGGTACTTTGTTTAAAGAATATACACATAGTGTACAAAATTTTAAAGAAAAAATTAAATATTTTAAATTGTAAAATATTTTATCATGATATACAATTCTTTTAACAATATAGATCAAGTTATAGATATGATTTACATGTATAAATGTGTTCTAGCTTCATGAATATATAATAAGCATAATTCTTATATACAAATGATCAAAAATCAAATTTGAATTAGACTTAAGTATATAATTTATGAAGTTTTAGTTTTATGGTTCATCCCATAATATATATAGCAGGGCAGGTGGAAAGAGTGGTGTCAAGACACTTCATTCTCGGTCTGTTCCTGAAACATTCCATGTTAAGCAGTGGAACTCAACACTACACTGTTTTGTCTTGTTGTTCATTTCACCAAATAGAGCCTACACCCACAACTAAATCATCACAAGGGCAGAAAATTTAATGAACACAGCACTATTTCCTTTGGATAATTAATATTTAACAAATTTTGAAGAATTGATATTAAGTTTACATTATAACATTAATTATTAAAAAAGTATTTAAAAAGTAGAAATGTTTGTAAAAAATGAGCAAATCTCAGTGTTTTTTTCTAAATTATACTTATTTTTATATCCATGGAACTACATTATATAATTATGTATTTGACATAGATGCTTTATTTTTATAACCAGAATATAATATTTATTATTTTACCAATCACAGATAGTAACAAATATTTTTACAACAGTGTATGAAATCTGTCACTATTATTGTAAATCGAATATATTTATTTTTTAACAAATAACAGACTGATCAAATTATAAATGTTTGATTTTCCACAGCCTTCTTATAGTGAATACAATGAAATATACAGAAAAACCCAAATTGATTCCTTCACCAACAGACAATTTTAGCTGAGAGTATCTTTTATTATTATATTTATATATTCAAGTTCGTGAAGTATTACATTTTAGTAAATAATTCTGTTTGTTTACAAAAAAATAAAAATTACAATTAAAGTATTTCATTCCATTGTAATGGTAAAGACATTATTAATTAGATATACCACAAGTAACATACAGTAAAATATAATCTATGATGATCAATTGACTGTCAAAGCGATGGTTGTGGGTTCAACTCCCACTCAAGGGTCTGGCCCTCTATCTTCTCTATTATAAGCAGAATACAATGTAAAGCTAACCAATAATTTCGAAAGTAACAAACAATATTTTTTTTAATTTATTAGTTCCTTATATCTTTTCAACAGTTAACAATATTCCAAAAAAATGTATATTTTTACATTTCTTTTTTATATGTCGAATAAATAGTGTATATTAAATATTTATATTATTCAATTAAGTAGTACATATATATTATATGTTTTACTTTTACAATTATCTGTTATGTATTTTTCGATTCTTAATATCTATAAAAAAAATGTAGTACCATAAAAGCTTATTAAATTAAAGCATTATTTTAAAATTTTGGCAATACGTATTAATATTATCACTGGCCCGATTATTAAAGGTTATTTCGTATTGAATTATAAACTTTACATTTTTAAAGTGTTATTCCACACTTAGAAAAGAAAAATATTTTTTTTAAGAAAACATATAAAAATTACGGTACGCTACGCTCAGTAGCGAGATTTCAACCCGCGCCTCTTAGAAACAGTCCAAGTGCTCTGAACGTATGGCTTAGTAGTCAGATCACATGGGCATTTTCCAAGTGGCATTGGTTCAAATTGTGCTACGATAAAATTTGTATGTTTCCCAAAAAAAAACATTTATTTTCTAATACTAGATAACTTTTGGAGTCGTGCCTTGAGACCACCCTCTTTCTTAGGCTGTGTATTCGCTTTCCTTTCACATTGCATTTTCTTAGTTTCTTTTAACCTAAAACAGAAATGGAATTCTAAACGCTTGCAAAAATATTTGTGAAATGAATTATCCTAATATTATAAATGTGAAAGTTTGTGGGTGTTTGTTCCACTTTCACGTTAAAACTACTGAACAAATCAGAATAAAACATAGGCTAGAATTTATGTAAGAAATTGTGGATGTAAGAAAAGCGGGCGGAGCTGTAGGTATGTCGCTAGTTATTCATACCGATTATTTCCATATATCTCTTTATTTTTTTACGGTACTTTATATATAATTAGAACAAAAACAATTTTTTAAATAAGTCATCTTCAACGTCAACGTCTATCTGCTTGCGACTTCGCTGGTACTCTTTAGTGTCGAGCTCGTGCTCGCGGTGAGCTTCGCCATTAGATATACACTGTAAAATTGCGCGAAAAGCGGAAAACGCAGTGTTGTAACACTAGGTTCTCCACGCAGGATACAGCGTGAAGCTAAAAAAAACAAAACAAAAATTAATACATACTTCTCTTTAATAGCAATTTGTTCTTCTTTTTTGTAAATATCCTTAAAATCACTACAAAATGAAGTCCACAGGGAGAAAAACTCCTTCGGCTCACAATCATCCAGTTTACCACATTTTGGAGAGTATTGATAAAATTTCACAGTAGCTATAAACTTATTGCGACATTCACACATATTCTCGTTCTCGGTTTTAAGTTTTTCTTCAGCGGCCGTCAAGAAAGTCGTCATTTTTTCTTTGAATACTTCAAGTCTTTTCGAGGTTTCTCCGATTTTTTCTGTTTCATTTTCATCATCATCACCTTTAGGTGATACATCTGATTCGATCACTTTCTGCATTTTATCTCTGCAATCTGTAAAAGAAATTATATTGTTATAGTTATAAACAAAGTACAATAAATGAAAATGAAAATATAATTTAATCATATTAATAGATATTGTTAGATTAAGTTTTTGGTATAACGTTAAAATTTCCTTAGCATTTCAAATTATAAAAAACTTAAGCTTCACGCTCTATCCCGCACATAGTACTCTACTCTGCAAAAGGATCCTGGGCACCAAAATGTCTTAACACTAAGACATTTTGAATCCCCAATCGGCTGAACTCAATGCTACGTTTTTTACCTCGTTACCAGAATGAGGAAATGACAATATTAAATATTTCATTCCCCCAAATGGAAATCTAACCCAAGACCGGTGCGCTTACGTCTATACCTGATATTCTGTGTATCTCTTTATTGGGCATTCAATATATTCAGCTAAACTGATTCCGCATATCCCACGAAGAGATCGCATCTCCACAGCATTCATCTTTCTTTCACTCTTGTTCTGTAATACCCACGTTTCGCTGCCGTATAACAGGGTCGGTACCAAAACTGCATTGTGTACGGCCAAACGCGCAGCTGTGTTGAAGTTTTGCCGTCTTATCAATGCAGCTAAGCTCCGTTAACCCTGTTACCGGCATCTACACGCCTTTCCACATCTATATCGTGGAGTTCTATCACTCAACATCCTATACCTCTAGAATTCGGCGGAAAGTGGGGAAACTGCTGCGGGATATATATTTTAATAATAAAGAATAATTGATTCCTTCGAGTGGGGATCGATCCCACAACCATCGCGTTACAGTTATTCTCTTCTGTCCCTACGCAACGATGACCTCTAAATTAAAATTAAAATATATGGTAAAATTAGTTCAATGTGACAAAGTTATGCTTTTATAATTAAAATAATGAAAATGAAATCAAATACTTATCAATTATACCTATATATATGAATATATATATGAATATTAAATCAACGAACTATTACAACAGTTTTGACGGACACTTGTTTCAAATGAACACCAACTGAATGATGTGAAATGATTGCCTCCAATCAGTTGATGTTTTGATCTCGTCAAACGAAATTATAACTAATAATTATTTACGGCAATTATTTAAGATTTTGCCTTTTTTTTTGTTAAATTTGAAGTGACCGGGTTAAAGTTGTATCGAGTTCATTTTTGAATAGCCCCCCTTAAATATCAAATTTCCCCCGTGGGGCGTGGGGCCAGCGGGGCGTGGGGCCCGCGTTGGGAAACAACGCTGATCTAGAGCGAGAGTCGCGCTCGTTTGCACGTTCGGCTCAGGCGGAATAATGAGACACGCAACCTGCGTTCGTAGATTTACGAGTATAACAGAGATGCCACACCGTCCAGGTCGCTGCGCAGCGTGGCGAGGTGCGCGGCCGCGTCGCCGAAGTGGAGCGCGGCGGCGCGCCGCACGTCGCCGGGCTCGGGCACGGGCAGCGCGCACGCGGCCGCCAGCGCGCCGCCGCGCGCGCGCGTGTACGTGCGCACGATGAAGTGCAGCAGCGTCACCGTCGACTGCTTCGACTGCCACCGCAAGCGATTATAAAAATGGGATCAATTCAAAAATTATGCAATATCTAAAAAGATGCATTTCATTGTAATATAAACTGTTGTGTATTATAATATAATGAGGTTTAATGTAATAATAGTTAGTTAAAATTCATATACAATATACATATTTTCTTAGTACAATAAATTACTTTATCAATATAAAATATTTTTACAGAAACACTCCATTCCTTTAATTCGAGGCTTTGCATGTTGAGTGACAGAATTCAACATCACGCTTTCCCTTTTTAATAGAGCTAAAAAAAGAATTTATTAAATATTTCATTCTCTTCAGTGGGAATCGAATTTCCAATAACCATCGCGTTTACAATCACACACTAATGTACCTGCGCCACGACGACCTCAAAAACACATATTTAAATAATAGTATACAAAATATGCCAACAATATTTTTCTTACCTTTACGTCTTTTAATTTTGACAGTATTTCTAACCCGAACCCATCTGCTTGTCCTCTTTGACAGTTCCCGCCGTTCATATAATTTCCTAATGTCAAAATTATTGCAAACAACTGCTTCAGAGATTCACTCGTCATAAGAAACTAAAAAAAATTATAATAATAATAATTATATATATTATGATTTATTTGACTTGATTATGATGAAAATAGCAGAATAAGCAAAGAGAAGCCATTTATAAAACACTCCCTTTCTTACTTTTATTTGAAACAGCCGTATTTTTTTTTCTTTTTACCAGAGTAAGGAAAGAAAGATAGCTGATTCCTCCCGAGTGTCAATCGATATTCGATTTATATTTTACCCAGTTATATATTTTTTTATTTAATATTTAAATTTTATGGGGAAAAATATAATAAAAAAAAGTTGTAAGAAATATCTTGCATATACATAATAATTATAGATTAATTTCTCTCTTTAAAGAATATTAAAATATAAATATAAAAAAATAAGGAGAATATTATAATATCCATTTAATTAATATTTATATCTATATAGACTATAGGAATAGAGGACTCTCACACGTGAAATATGTGTTGCCAGAACAACATGTACATAACAACAACAACATAACAACATTTCGCTTTATACAAATCCAATTGAGCCTTCGCACTCGAACCTTTTTCGATTTCATTTCGGCCGCGCGCTGGATTTTATTATGAATTATTAAAAAAAAATAGCATTCCGTACAACTTCACTATTTAAATTATACATATGCCAAGTTCCAAACTTTTCCGTGCACACAATTTTCGTAAAAAAAGAGCAATAAAGTGTTTTCTTCACGTTTTAATATAAATATAATTCATTATTGAAACACAATACAAACCTCACAAGTGTGTTTCAAATTGTCCAATTTGTGCATAATAGTATTGACGGCGTCGTCGAACTCCGCTTGGAATGTGAAACAGGAGATCCTCTCAGCAAAACTGTGGATTCCGGATAAGTCATGTAAAAATGCCTCAGGCTTGTCCAGCGGTACGTCCGGCTTATTGGCTAGGTGCTCCTTGATAAGCATCAGCTCTTCCTCTGATGCCCTCTGTAACGAGGAAAGAGAAAAAATCTGTTATGTTAATTATTTATGACACATGTGTGTGACTGTATAGCGGACAGGTTATGGGTTCGAATCCCACTCGAGGAAAGGAAATATTTAATATTTTCATTTCTTCCCTCTAGTAACAAGGCAAAGCGCGGCGTTGAATTCCGCTACTCAACGCACAACGCCTC
>DWAN01004436.1:0-12177 GCA_018230445.1 Heliconius hewitsoni | reverse complement strand
TCGACACCAGAGCGAAGAAATGAAAATATACATTTAAGTAAATATTTCATCTCCTTGAGCGGGGATCGAACCCACAACCAGTCGTTTTTACAGTCACACTTCATGCCGCTGCGCCACGACTAGCCTCTTAATAAATAATTATGATGATATTGCCTTTTAATGTTTAAAATGTTTCTATTAAAAAACGTTTCATATTGAGGTTCCAAAGATTAAAAGTATTGAATATCTTAATCTCTTTACAGTAAGGCGATTAATTTCTTTGAAATACAGGACTATTTTTTGTATATGTTTACTTATAAAAACTAATAGGCTAATAGTATAGCTTACATAATATATGTAGTTGTAAATAATCGTATTATATCGATTGCTTATTTTGATAGAATATTTTAAGAAATTGTCAAGTCATAGAATTAGTGGTAAAATAAAATTGAAAAATAACCTGCTTTATCTTATATTTATATTTAAAATACGCAATGTCTCCAGAATTCGGCAGAAAGGGGAGATCGGAGTGTTTTAACACTAGGTTCCCTCTGCCTACCCTCATGTGCGCGGGATACAGCGTGAAGCTGATTTAACCGAAGCGTTTATAGGTCAAAACTACTATATTATTTATATCGTAAAAAAATAATAAATAATCATTATAATAATCCAAAAAAACATATAAATTTATGAATTATTTAAATGGTTCTGTCATTAGGCGTTGTTTTACGACATCTTTACAAAAGAATGACTGATTTGAACGTTTTGTGGCCAATGTCAATGGTATTATATTATGGTCTGCTCAAATAATGTAGGCGGCTTCTTTATACAGGTCAAGCGGCTGTAAATAATGTATTGGGTTCCGTATATTATTTTTAATTTTGTTTAGCGTGTATTTAAGCTGTTGTGGTGCAGTCGCACAGCTATTGACTGTGTGGTTTCGGCTTCTATTCGAGGGAGTGAATTATTTTCATTTACTCGATTTGGTTTGAAGAATTTCTTAGGGTGGAAAATGGAAAACGGAATATAAGATAGGAACGTTAAGATATTTATATATTTGGGATACGATGTGAAGGTAATTTATCTAAAATTTTCAACTCTTTTTGAATCAATTCATGATTTTATATTATAATAAAACACCATATTACTTATACAAGTGATATTTATTTAAATATTCAACTCATAAACTTAGATTAAGAAACGTAAAGTACTTTCAATTGCGTCTTTTTTATAATGTGTGTAGAACCCTAAATACCATTTTTTTTGCATATTTATAAAGAATATTTTATATAGATATTAAAAACAGCTATTGTATTACAGTTTCCGCTATAAAACTCTAAAAAGTTCTTTTGCTTAAATGTGCTTAATAATACGTTATGGTTTTTTTTGATAATGTAAATGCATATAAATTAAGTAGTATTGATGGATATATTAAGTAATAATTATATTAATTAAGTATATAGTGTTATAAAATTCAACGAAAATGTCAAGGAGTTCAAATAGCTAAGCATAGGAAATATATTTTTTTAATTTTATCACCGATGTAAAATTAAATCTTTTTAACTACGCAACGGATTTTGATGCGGTTTTCAGTTATAGATAATTGTATAATAGATTTTAGAGCTTCTATTATTATAAACTAAAGTATAATCTATTGATTATAATTGTAATCTGAAAACGAAAACCTATTTTGTGTGTTTATCCATCAAGTTGGGAAATAACGATTTAGCTAAATACTTTAATAGACCACGTGGACAAACCTGTGAACGGAACACGAATTTATTAATAGAAAGAAGAGTGATATCTCACTATTATTTTGTTTCTTCTCTGCAAAATGCAGATAATATATACACAGTACAAAGTACAAAGTGGAGTAGGTTGAGTAGGAAGGCAGACCCTGGCAAAAGCCGGGACTAATGCCAAGAAGAAGAAGAAGATATACACAGTAATACATCCACATCATTTCATATCTCCCGTCTCTACTAAACATACTTCCTAAATAAAAAAGAGCACAATATCAAAACAAACTCTCTCTCTCTCTCTCCCTCCGTCTGTAAACTCAACTCTGTACTGTTTAAATTGATGTTAATATAACTTACCAGATTAAATCGATCGTGTTTTAATACTTGATGCGTAGATTTAAGATAATTCAGTAGCGCGATGTTCCCTGTCACGGCTGACGTTTACACGGATGTTGGCTACCTCCTTATAGCTAAACATTTACTGGTCCAATTACGTTTGTTTAATCGATATGTACATTTTAGATTGGCATTAAATAGATTTAATGTTAAAGCTCTCGCTGTATTACGTACATAGGAGGGTAGGCAAGGGAATCTAAGCTAAGCGTGAGGCTGATTTTATTTTTTAAAATAATAGTCATGTTCCCATCCCCTATTACGTAAATAAAGCGTGGCGTTGATTGTATTCAACACGCAAAAAAAGGTAGAGCGAAAAGATAGTAACAGAGTGTATTTACACTAGGGTGTGAAGCCAGATGGCTTTCTTACTATCTGACTAGTAGTACTATATTCCTCTACGTTTATTTGAATATATCTAACTATAAATATTCAAGAGCTTTTCCTGTTGCTTTTTTTTTCATTTGCTTTACTATTAAATATCCTAAAAAAACAATAAAAATCATGAGAAAAGAACTCACAATCACAGTGTTTACAGCCAGACGATGTGCCACAAAACCAAGACGGCCTCAAAATTTTTTTTTTTTTGTAAATGTATAACAGTTAATATATTTGTTATAAACAGACAAATATGATAAACACTTTGGTTCTATATATTAAATAGCTTAAACTTGCTTCGTCGAGATAACAACTGGCTGTTTAAGTTTTAAAAGATGTTTGGATGTCACTAAAATTAACATGATTCAAATAGCGATTCCAAATTACGGTCTATTTTTAGGGTTCCGTACCTTAAAAGGTAAAAACGAAAGCCTGATCACTTTGTTGTCCTTTCCTCAGTTTGTCAATAATATTTATCTTGAGCTTAAATTTATATTAAATATAGTTCTATGGTCTCTTAAAGTATAAAATAACTCAAGCTTCTAAGTCAAAAGGCCTCGGTGGGTGAGTACGACTTGCACTCAACGGTTTTTAGGGTTCCGTACCTTTTCAAGGAAAAAAGGAACCCTTATAAGATCACTTTCTTGTTCATTCGTTTGTGTCTGTCTCTCTGTATTTCTGTCTGTCAAGACCTTTTACCTCAGGAACGTTTGGAGATATCAAGTTCAAATTCAATCCATATACTCAGATCTACAGCCCCATGATTTCCTGATATAAGAAATAAATTGCAAAAAGGCATATTTCGACACCATCAAGGGAATCAAAATTCATAAGGTACTTCTGGTTGACCTACAATTATACAATTTGGCGGCTAGCATCTCCAAATAGTGCGAGCTCAGGAAAAATCTGAAAGCTATACATTTGATGTAAAATAATAAAAAATAGCAAGTACAGCCTTAAATAGCAAAAAAACTAAAAACAATAGAGTTCTTAGTTCCAGTTAAGATTGATTTATGAATTTTGGCAGCTAATATCTAGTTTAGGAAAAAAACTGAACATTTGTGGTCAAATCCTTAAAATTAATAGCCTTAAAAATTTGGTATTAAAGCCGCTTGTTCAAGTGAGGAATCAAATGAAATGGCTCTAGCTAAGCTGAGCCTGAATTTCAGAAAATGCCTCCAACTCTTTACGGAACCCTCAGTGGACGAGCCCGACTTGCCCTTGTCCGATTTTTTGTGTCAATATAATCAAAGCAGAAAAAAACAACTTAGCCTACATTATAACAATAAACGTCACATATGTTATTTTTACTATCACATTAGAATATCTATTATGTATTTTTGTTTAGTTTTATCACATTTGTACATGTTTTTTCTAAATATACATAATGAATTTATTTACTTCAATATTTTGGTATTTATATTAAATTCTAAAATAAATGTTGGTTAAAAATACAGACATTTTTGATACTTTTAATACTTTTGATTACTCATATTTCTATTTTGTTTCTGGTAGATTTCATCATACATAATATAAATATTTAGAAAGTGTCTGACTGTAAAATTGTATTTTATTAGAATATTTAAATTTCTTTGGCCTCCATATACACAATACGATGGGAGGCAATCCCATATAGTCAGTGTCGGTAGAGTACAAAACAGTTTAACTTCTTGAAAGAAGGAACGGAGACTTAGAGAAACTGAGTTACCTGACATGAAGTATATAAAAATATTTCAGCACCTTTCCAGACACTACGTCGCTACCATCACATTCTCATTTAGTATTGGCATAATATTTTTCAATATATACATTTACTTTTAAAATTACCTTATCGCAACGTCTTGAAAATAAGGCTGAAAGCGGGAATCGGAGTGTTGGTCACTCTACTTACCCTTATACACGGGATACAGCGTAACAAAATATTTTTTTCAGTATCACGCTGTATTCCGCTCACAGCAGGCTCAGGGAACCTAATTTAAACATACTGTTTCCCATTTTCTGCCGAATTATGAAGGCATTTCGAATTGAGTTGCGCTCTACCTCGACATCAGAACGAAGAAATAAAAATACTAATACGGGATGGAACCCACAACCAGCATTTGCAGCTACCCACTTGTGTATCTACAATATTCCCATACACATTTTCTTTAATGAAAGTGCATTGGTCAATACTAAATACCGATACTATTTACCAGATAAAATTAATCACATCACAAGTCTAATAATAAATTTTACATCCAACGAGCCGTAAGAGTAACTCAATTATTCTAAATACATCGACACGGCAAGCAGCTTTCATTACACGAACAAACCGACAACAAATCAATGGTTTTGACGTTTCAATTTGTATATTGAAACATTTTTAATCTTCTTACATTGTTTTTGTTTATATGTGTATGATGTTCGGTAGCTGTGGCGCTTTGTAAGGCTGAATACTTACTGAGTTGTAGTTTGTTAAGCTATTAAAAAATATATAATATTTTGTTATGACTAACAGGAAGATATTGTAACAATTTTAATCTTTTTTTTTAACTTCACGATGTGTCCCGCATAGCAGGCTTATTGTTAAGACACTCCATTCCGCTTTACTTCGACACTAGAGTTAAGAAATGTAATTATGAATATTTAATTTCGAGTGGGACTCGAACGTACATTCTGTCGCGTTTATAATACACTTGTACCCCTGCGCCATAACCGACTTCTTTTTTTTAATTATATTTATTTATATGTAATAACAAGTTAAACATAGGAACCCATGACCTAAAATAAATTCAAATAAACATAGTCATACAGTGCATTTTGGCACATGTTAATTAGCGTAGTTTGTAATCGGTAAGTCGAATGTCTAATAATTTTTTTAGCTACTCATTCCATCCTACACATAGGGGTAGTCGGAGGGAACCTTGGAACTTCCCATTAAGACACTTTCGTTCCTCACTTAGGTACCACAGAATCCCGGAAGCTTCGTGTTAAGTGGCGTATATCTTCTCTAAAATTAAAATATTAAATACTCGATAAAATATTAAATATTCGAGTATAAATTGCGCAACGAACTGTCAGGCTTACAGTTTAGTCTTGCACTACTGCGGCACCGGCCTAATAAGAAATGATGCCTAAAAAGGCAGTTATACGACAATTTATAATAAGTATAATTATATATTACATTTTTAAGTTATTTATCTATTGAACGTTAAGTAAAACGAACATATTACATAAAAAATACAAAATTATCGTATTGTTTACAAAACTATAATATTTTTTCCCACTCAACACGCAACGACTCCAGAATTCGTCAGAAAATGGGTTACGAAGGAACTTAACACTAGGTTCCCTTTGCCTACCCTGCTGCAAGCTGGATACAGCGTGAAGCTATAACATTTTATGTTCGTGGACGACCAGCTTCAAACATTTCTCACATAGTTGCGGTAAAGTGGTAAAATGTGATTGCTTGAGATGTCGTAATAATAATAAATCATTCTCCGATTGGTTTCTTTTTGTTCTTAATTCTTATGTATATCAACAGCCTTGCCTTGTTACAAATATAAATCATTCGAGTTTACTAGAAATTTGTAACAGTTAAACGTGTAACGATAAATCGACAGCTATAATCCAAATAACTTAGTTATAAATTATAATTAATGTTTTACTCATATTAAAAACGCAATCAAATATTTATATGGATTAAAAGTTAATTTCGTTAGATTTATGGTTGTGATACCTTGTTTTATTTGTTACTGTGCTAACTTTTTGAATATAACAATTATAATATATTAGACGAGACCAATCGTGGCGTAGTGGCACAAAGTGTGACTGTTAAGCCGATTGGCCGTGGGTTCGATCCCCACTTGAGGGGATGAAATATTTACTTAAATTTATATTTTCATTAGTTCGCTCTGGTGTCGAGGGAAATCGCGGCGTTGAGTTCTGTCACTTAACACAAAATGCCTCCAGAATTCGACAGAATGTGGGACGGAGTGTCTTAACACTAGATTCCCTCTGCCTACCTTACTGTATGCGGGATACAGCGTGAAGCTAATTTATTTAGTTTTATTTATAATATATTCGTTTTTTTTAAAGTAAATGGTATACTGTATGTTAGATAGACCAATATATATATATTTAAGATTATTCTCTTTCCTGTACAGATGTACTCTCGTTTCGTAGAATTAATATAATACTGCTAAGCGCGCGGCGTTGAGTTCTGCGACTCAATACACAATTTCTCAAAAGGGTAAATAGTAGGCAACGAAGTGTTCTAACAATAGAGTCCCTCTCCCAAAGTTATACGTGGGTTACAGTTAAAGCTAAGAAAATCTAAATTTATAAATTTTAAGTAGAGTAAATATAAATTACTTAAGTACAGCAAAAAGAATTTATATCTAATTATTAGTAACATAATGAAATCAGTTTTTTTAACATTTTAAAGTGTTATTCAAGATTGAGGAAAGACAAATTCTTAGTTTCCAAAGAGGCGTGGGTTCAAAGCCCGCTAGGTTCAAATTTTTATACGTTTTCTTAATAAGTAAAATGAAATCAGAATCGAACCTGTGATCTTTAGTTACAACATATTGCTGTACATATACATATAGCCTCAAGCTAAAATCCATTTCTTCGTTCGTTCATATAACGTACCTAATAATTTTATAACAACCGCATAAACAACATTTTAGCACTCGGCGAGTATTTATCCATTCGTCAGGTCTATGCCAATTAAATTAACTGGTAGAACGTCGTTAAAACATTTTATATATAAAAATAGCTTCTTTGCATACAATATTCTCATAAATACTAAATAAATTTTCTTTAGCTTCACGCTGTATCCCGCACATATCAGGGTGGGTAAAGGGAACCTGGGAACCTAATGCTAAGAACTATCTTAACAGAGTACCATCTTACATTAAGACACTTCTTAGCCATTTTCACCAGAAAGCTGGACACATTGCGTGTTCTGTGGCAGAAATCAAAGCGTATTGCCTCGACCGACACCAAAGCGAAATGAGAATCGAATCCACAGCCGGTCCCGTTTATAGTTATAGTCACACGCTAGGTGTAGGGGACACCTCGACTGGCCACAATATTAGTTGATTTGATCTTGATTAAACGTTTTTGACTAGCTGCTACACAGCTAGTTTAGGTTACCTTTATGATTATAGATATATATTTTTATCTGTATGTTATACATTACGTTACTTTCCAAAATTTCAACAAAAAACAATACAAAAAATATATATACAAAAAAAAATCAACGAACAACTAGGACATACAATTATTTTACTATATATTTATAAATAAACCTGTCTCAATCTTGTGAGAAGCCGATCCCCACGAGATCGTTGCACGATTTATATAGTGAGTTATTTGTTTTACGTCAGATATTGATGGATCAGAGATTCTTATTTTTAGTAACGACACGCGCTCGAGTACTAGAGAATTTCAGGGATCATCAAAGGCATATCGGCCGTTCTTTTGAATGGTGTTTATTGAAACTTGCTAGGATGTTTCTAAGGTTGAACATTTACCTAAGCATTTCATGATTTGTCCATTTTTCATATGGCAGGCTTAATGTTTTTTTTTTCTAAGTTTCACGCTGTATCCCGCACAATAGAGTAGTGAGTGGGAGTGACGGAACTCAACCACGCGCTTTGTTTTCGAACCTATTACCTGCCGCGTTTTCAGTCACACGCTAGTGCCCCTGCGCCACGACTGGCTTCGAGGCGCAGGTTATAGAAGGAAATATGTTTTGTTATTATTATTTATATAATGTTCTGTTGATATTGGTAGCATTTGTGAAATATAAATATATCAATAGTTGTTGCTCTACATATACATTTTATATTTTAGGCGACATCTATACTTGTATTGTTAAAATTAAAAAGAAACATGCCGCACACAACAATGTAGTCAGAGGGTTAAGATACTTCGTTTCCCACTTTTCGCCGAACTCTGTGTGTTGTGTGGAGGAGTTCAACGCCTCGCTTTACGTCGACACCAGAGCTTAGAAATGATAATATAAATTTAAATAACAATAAAATTTCATTTCCTCGAGTGGGAATCGAACTAACAGCCAGTTGGGTTTACAGTCACATTGAGCATCTGCGGCATAACTTGCCTCTCACTTATATTGCTGTTTTTTAAATGTTATATAATTTAATTTAATTTAATATAAGAACTTATAAATTATTGATTATTTATAATTGTATTTCTTTGTTCACAGATCCTTAAAATGTCATAAACCACCCCAGTAAGATGACAGAAGACGGTGTCACGTAGTGAAATCATCAGAAAACTTGGTAACAGATAATATAAGTGTTGTTATAAAGTGAGTTTGACAATAAAGTGAGAACGTGATATAGAACTTAGATCACCATGGATCATCAAGGAAATCTTCTATTTTATTTATTTATGTAAGTACCTACTGTACTAGACTAGACTAGTTTTAATTTAAAATTCTATTTTGGTTTTTGGTCCCATTTTTGTTGTAGAGACTTTCTTGGACACAATTTTGCAGTTATGAGTTCAGTTCCCATTAGGGGTAATACGAGGTAAAGCGCGGTGGCTACCCCGCTATATACAGGATACAGTATCAAGCTAAAAAATGAGTTTGTTGTTATTTATCAAAATAAGCATTTCAGCTTCATGCTATGTCCCGTAATCTTAACAGGCTAAGCAGAGAGAGAGCCTAAAATTAATATATTTTAATACTTATTTAGAAAACGTATAAAAATTTGTACTTGGCAGGACTCGAATGCGCGCCTCCTGGAAACCGACCAGGCACTCTGACCACTAAGCCATACGTTCTCATCAAGCTACGTCGAAAATTCTATACGCTTGTTACAACTTATGTATATGTTGTTAGCATCTCTGTAGGAAGATTTTTACAAATTTTCGCTACCCAAACATAATTACTAAGAATTATCGTCTGGCAAGAAATTGCTATTTTTTTAAATATTTTTAATATTTTTATAGTGTAATTCCACGCTTAGGAAATAAAAATACTTATATAGAAAAAAGTACTAAATAAACATAATTTTTGATTATCATTGTAAACAACATCTTTGATTTTTAAATGTTCAATTTATGTATTTTTAATAAATCTTAATGCGTTTTATTTATTACAAAAGGGTAAAAGACTACATATTCATTTTTGATATGATAATAATCTATCAGATACAAATAATACGGTCATAAAAATACCTTAAATTAAATTAACAGCTTGTAACTTACAATTGTAAGTTGTCAGATTGACTTTTATTCACTTAACTGCCGTCGTTATAGTTATTATGTTATATTTATTAGATTTTTATAGGCAATATTTTTTTTAATGTATAAATGTCTACTATAAATAAATAATTATAAACTGTTAATGACAGTTATATATATTTTTTAATAAATTTAAGCTACTGTATTTTGTTTTATGATAATAATGTAGTAAATTCTAATAGCAATATAACAGCTTATAATTTTATTTCTTAATGGTACCTTTTTGTCTCTAATAAGAATATGAACGAATTGCCAAATAATGCATTGACAGATTGTTGACTGAGTTGAATACTTTTTTAAAATATTTAAGTGTAAGACTTACTTCATATTTGTGCTTCCTAGAATTCTATTCTTCCTAGGAGAATGGTAGTGGCTGTAACATCGACTGGTTGTGGGTTCGATCCTCACTCGAGGAAATTAAATGTTTATTTACATTTACAATTTCGTTTCTTCGCTCTGGTGTTGAGGCAAAGCGCGGCGTTGATTTCCGGCACTCAACACGCAATGCGTCCAGAACTCGGCGGCATATGGGGAACGGAGTGTCTTAACACTAGATTCCCTCTCCCTACCCTGCTGATTTATTTAATTTGATTATATATTATTGATTTATTATATATATTATTTATTTAATTTGTTTAAAATATAATCATATTTCACAATTAACACAACTCTACTTTCATTTCCTATCGGTTTTAAATTACATCACTGCGTGGTAGATATTTATGCACGAGCATTTTCGTGGGCGATCCAGATCAGATTTACTAATTCCATGTCATTCGCTTGGCTAAAGAGTTTTCCTAATTTATAAAGCCCTTCAAAATGTATTTAATAAATACGTCCTCACGAAATAACTGATTATAGATAGTATTTATATACTGGAAAATTAGTAAGGACGTCGTGGCGCAGGGGCACAAGCTTGTGACTGCAACGATTTGTGAGTTCGATTCCACTAGAGAGAATAATACATTATTATTTATTAATATTTTTATTTCTTCGCTCTAATGCCAAGAAAAAAGTCCACTCACCACGCAAAACCTCCAAAAATTAGTCATAAATTGGGGAAAGGAGTTCCCTCTGCCTATCCAGCTGTATAGGGGATACAGCGTGAAGCTAATTTGATTTTGGAAAGCTAAATACAATGCTTCATGTTTCGTGGGGAACTTCCAAAATATTTATTTATTATTTAGTAAAATTCATACTATTTTTCATATTTTCATTTCTTCGCTCTGGTGTTGAGGCAAAGCGCGGCGTTGAGTTGCGCCACTAACACTCACTCTGGATTTCGGCGGAATGTGGGGAGCGGAGTGTCTTGACACTAAGCTTATTTTACACTTATGTATATTTTGATATGATATAAAAATATTATTATCACTGTTGATAGATAAATAAATCTCTTTATTGCATACAAAACATAAATAAATTATTTACGAGAAGAAAAAAAAAATAACAATGTGAAAATGCTGAAGTAAACAAAATTATAAGTGCATTTTACGTAAGCAGAGGCGGTAAGGAAACACGACCTTACTAACAGTGATGTTAGTAATCTCTTACTGCAGGTTATTTTAGGCATTACATTTAGAAATGTAGTAGAATGCAAAAATATTAAAAAAAATAAAATAAGTGAGATTGAATTTATAATGTGATACAATAAGATTTACAATGTAATAAAATATTACGGTGTAATACTCTTTTGTATAATGTGGTACTCTTTTGTTTAAACTATCTAATATTTAATATCTATATACTGTAAGAATAAAAAAGGAAACCACTTGTGGCAGAACTGCCTGATTGTCTTTGCATTTTTCAATATTTTTCTGATCTGTCAGAATAGGAATAAACAAATAACCTCTTTCGTTCTCCCCTTTCTTCCATTATACATATGTATAATTATATTCAAATTTACATTTATTTACTACATACAGTTTCTATCAATAAAAAAAAGTCTCTTTACTACCAAAATACCAAAACAACTGCCAAAACATAGAATATTAATAAAAAATCGAATATCTTCAATGAGCACCATCCCTTAGAGAAATACTAAAGTGTCAAAATACTAGTCCTTATTTATTAGATGTCCATTCAATCGGTGGACACGTTCCAGAAATCGCAACTGGACTGGACAAGATTTACGGACGCGGCATTAGGGATTCGTTTATTCGGTTTTGTATGTAAATTACATATTTTACTAGATCAGTATAGATAAATTATACCTTGTTATGTATTATTATGTGATGTTTGAGTAAATAACAATTATCTTGTTTTTAAATTGTATATATGTATGAGTATTTTTTAAAATATTTTTAAATTGGTTTTTCAGATTTAGGAAAGAAAAGAAGAATAATATTTTTCTTTAGAAAACGTATAAAAATTTGAACTGGCGCCTTGATATTAACATATGAGTGTATTAATCTGATGATAATATATT
>DWAN01004435.1:0-12178 GCA_018230445.1 Heliconius hewitsoni | reverse complement strand
ATATATATATATATATATATATATATATATATATATATATATAATAAAAAAATACTGACCGCTATCTGTAGAATACTTATGAGAAAAATATTATTGCGAGCATTTATTAATGTAATAGAATACAAAACAATTATTTTGTAAATTTTTATCTGTTTGTACCTTTCTGTACGCTAATCTGACACATTGCTTAACAGATATTAATGCAGTGTTCATTATTGTATTTTAGTAAGCTTCTCTTAACAATTAATGGTTGTGTTATTTCCATCGATCATTAAATAAAAAAATGCTATAAATAACAGCTTTCTGTTTAAATGTATAGATATTGTTCTTTAAATAGTAATGCTGTAGAATACAAAAACAATTCCGATAAATAAATAAATAACTGTGGAGTTGAAGCGGGTGACGCCGCGAGTAGGTCGCTATGGCATAGAATATAAATAGGGCAAGTTACCTCGATTAATTTGTGTTGATTGATTGCTTTAAAAAGTGTCGCTCACCCACAGACCGATTGATCGTTCCTGTTATATCGAACGTTATACACATATTTGTAGTCTTTCTAGCCGATATATTCCGAACCATTTCCACTCTCGTTGATACACCACTTCTCATCGATCATTTACTTTTGATAGAAACGATACAGACATATACTAGCACGTAAGTATAAGTACCAATAAAATATATGGCGCTAATTTTATTATCAATTACCTACTTGTGAGTAATATTTTCTGGGATAAATAATAGAAAAAATCAAAAATTATATACTTTATATTATATTTTTTTCAGCATCTCTCTGTACCCCGCGTTCAATATACCTAGTCTTATACAATCCCTTGCCCACTTCCGCCGATTTTTTGCGTGTTGCCGGCTGCAGGACGGTAAATATATTATGGTGCACTTATAAAGTTTATCTATATAATTATGTATATACGTGACTACGACTTACGTCTGTGTGTAGTAAAAAGGTCAAACTCCACATTAGAACCGCAATACGTAAAATACGAACCAAAAGATTTGCATTCAACCGTCATTCTTAGTCCCCGACCTTTCGAAAATCATGAACTGTCGTCGAGAACGAGTTAATCGGAAACTCAAGGAGACCCTACACCAACATGTGGATGCTGGATAAGTCAAATAATTTTATATAAATTGATTATTATTATTATTTATTTACCAATATATAAGAGGTCAGACGTGGCGCAGGGGCACAAACGTGTGTAAATGAGACTGGTTATGGGTTCGATTCTCACTCAATGAAAAAAAATATTAAGATAATATTATCATGTTTATGTTCTGGTGTTTAGGCAAATCGCGGCGTTGACGTTGTAGTTAGTTACGCCACTCAACATGCAACATGCATGTTTGTAACTGTTATGTTTTTCAAAAGAAATATATTTTAGTCAATCAAAAGAACCATTCGCCGAAATCTAAAAGAAAAATATTTTATATCCGCGTTTAATCTATTGGAGGATATCATCACACACAGGGTAGCGATACAAGACGCATACTGAACACTGCCCAAGGTCCAGTTCACTGTTGACAAGAAGATGAGGAAATAACGTCTTTTCATTACATTCAATATTATCTTAGAAGCTATAAAAAAGAAGATAAAATATTCTTCATATTTGCATAATGCACAGTAACGCATACGTGTTGTCATATTAATTATAATTTATACAATTCATAAAGCTTGTTAATATCATTTTAGGTTCAAAATATCACGAAATAGAGGCTTTTGTGGTCCAGTTGAGAATCCTCTGCTTGCACACTTTATGGTTGTGTAATTTTGGGGAATGTAATAATAAAAAAATCGTTTTCTATATTAACACTAACGCGTGTATTACACAATGATTAATTATTATTTAAGTTAATTCCCTTTTATACTTATCACTGAACCGGTACTTTCTTCTGAAAAAAAAAGGGACACAACCGTCTAATTGATGACCCGCACAGGAAGTCCCTCGGGTGAGATTTGTGCCGAGGTCCAGTGACTGTGTAAATGCTACTTGAAATTGTAATTACAAGGGAAATTCAGTACACAATCTATTATAGTTATAAACAAGCCATATACTTAAATTTAAATGTCTTAAGTGAACATAATTTTTATTATATGTTCTTTTTTATAGCTTCACGCTGTATCTTGGACATAGCAGGGTAGGTAGAGGGAACCTGGAACCTGGTAACCTAGTTTTAAGGCACTCGGTTCTCAATTTTCTACCGAATTCATGAGGCAATGCGTATTGAGTAGAAGAACTCAATGCCGCGCTTTTATTATACCAGTTAAATATTAAATATTTCATTCCACTAAGTGCAAATTGAACTTCCAATCATCGCTTCTACGTCGCACTCTTTTGCCTCACCGCCACGATGCCCTCAGATTATGTGTTCACTCAGTATTTATTTATATTTGTAGTATTCTATAATATTTTTATTAACTTATTATAGTCATAAATTCTGTAGAATAGATAGAAGATATTGTCATATATGTGATGTGAATATACGTTGTGAAGATAGCTGAATTGCGAATCCTAGCCCGACCCGAACGAATTAATAAAAAACCACTCTAACTGGTCTACTAAAAGCGTTAAGCAAAAAGCTTAAGTGACACACAGTGTAACTTAACGAGTTAGGTGGACCTTTTATAAAAGTAATTCCGAATCTTTTTTCTTTTTCTGTATACAGCTCTTTCATTTCGATGTTGTTGGCTGGGCTGGTCCATAAATTTGATATGTATATACATACATATCAAATTTGTAGTTATGTAAAATAAATATTTAAACAATGTTAGTTCTAACTACTATAAAAATAAATTGCAATTCTATAAAATATGAAATACAGTTTACTTTAAAAACAAAACGTACATTGCAGTTTAATATTACACAACATAAAAATTTATCACAACATTCCGTGACATTTTAGCGAAATCCAGTCAATTTAACGCTTTAGTTTTTCAGCATAAAATATAGCGGCGATATCCAATAATAAAGGCTTACGAATATCAAACAAGTTTTAAAAACAGTGGTTTCTGTTTAAATTTCATGCAAGCATTTGTACTGTGGTTTAATAATAAAATAAACCTATTTACTTATTGTTACTGTTATAGGATTAATGTTTATCAAACTAACAGATGTTTATTGATTGTTTTTGTAAGATAAAAAAAATAGTATTGATCGTAGTGGCCTACAAAAAAGGAAAAGAAAACACTTGGAACGCATAGTAGTGGGCTAATAAGAAAATAATATATACTTTTTCTTATCAGCTTCACGCTGTATCCCGCACACAGCAGGGAGGCATTGCATGTTGAGTGGCGGAACACAACGCCTCGCTTTCCATTCGACACCAAACCGAAGAAATGAAAATATAAATGTAAATAAATATTCCATCTCCTCGAGTGGGGATCGAACACACAACCAGTCGATTTACAGGCACAATTTGTACCCCTGCGCTGCGCTACGACTGGTCTTATTATACATACATAATATATCGTCATATATCGTCAGTAAGTTGTGATCAAACAAAAAAAAATAAACTAGGTAATTACTATCATTTTACTACTTTTAGGAAATATAAAAATACCTAATAACTAATGGAAATATTTCATTTTTTATTTCACGCTTTGGCTGTGTCAAAAAAAGGACAATTACAAACATTAATCTAAATAAGTACTATTTGTATCTACATAATAATATACATTCATGACAAAAATGATAAATAAGTAATTAAAATGAATTCAAAGGTATATCTGCTGTTATTAATTCAATATAATGACTGTATAACTTAAAATTTCAGCCTTTTGTTCCCAACTGTTTAAGGGTCAAGAAGAAAATAGCGCATTGAGGTTTATACGAAATATTTTTTCACAAGGAGTGTGGAAATGGGTGAAGTAGACCGACCGGGCGATGATGAGTAGATATAATTTAGATGGAACGTGTTTGCAAAAAGGTTTAGCTGAGTGCTAAAACGATGGTTTATATTTTGTGTACTAAAAGTTGCTTCTTCTGTACTCGAAGTGATATTTGGTATTCATTTCAGTTAACACGTGTTCTTGAGATAAATGTTCTTGACAGACTTGGGTATCGACAGACATACAGACAAATGGACGACTCTCATAGGAGTTTCATTTTTAGGTCTCCTAACGTTTTAAAGAAAAAAGGAACCCTTATAAAATCATTTGTTCTACGTCTGTATGTCTGTCTGTTTGTCTGTCAAGAGCCTTTATCTCAGGAACGCTTGGAAATATCGAGTTGCGATTCAAACCATATACTCAGATCTAAGGATCTTGATTTCTGAAAATAATCGTATTTCTACATTTACTTGAAAAAAATAAATGGCCATTTATATCGCAAAATACGCGTATTTCGACACTATAAAAGGAATTACAAGTAATAAAATACTTCTACTAAATTTGCCAGCTAGCATCAACAGGTAGTTTAGAAAAAAATCTATAAATTAGTGGTTAAGTCCTAAAAAATTATAGCCTTAAAAGGAGGCAAAATTTTGTATTTCAAGTGAGGTATCAGATAATTGAGTTCTGGCTAAGCTAAGCCTTAATTTCAGAAAATCTCAAGACCTTCAATTTTACCCGAACCCGACTCGCGCTTATTTGGTACGCTGTATCCTGCATGAAGCAGAGTAGTCAGATGGAACCTGGGAACCTATTGTACGTATTCATTACCATTAAGACACTTCTGTTCCCCACTTTCTGCAGAATTCTATAGGCATTATATGTTCAGTGGTGAAACTCAACGGAACGCTTTCCATTTCTTTTCCACGTGACCCGATCGAGGACACTTCTTCGCAAAAATATTTAATATTTCACTTTCTCGAGTACAAATCGAACCCACAATCTGTCGCATTCACGGTCACAGGCTTGCGCCTGTGCGCCACTCGTAGCCTCTACTCAATCGTACATATAAATTATAATAAATATTCACAAGCATAATACTTTACGATATGCTCCTGCTCATCATAATTCAATAAAAATTTCTTTACGAGCGCGCAGCAATAACGTAATACGTGAAATGAAATAGAAGTCTATTGCTTTTTTATATTTTCACTTAGATATGATTTGCTTACTGCAAGTCAAATTAGATCCATAAGGAAGAGTGTGAAATTGTATTTTGACTGCTAGTAGGCACTAAACGTTTATGGGTATTATACATAAAATAAATTAAACGGCAGAAGTTGTGGCTTTTGTGGTATGATGAAAACTACGAACGAAATGACGAAAGAGAATATTTAAAACAGTATAAATAATATAAAATGACTATTGCTTTTTATGTCGAATAAAATACTATATATATATTTATAGGTCAGCCAGTCAGAGGCCAGTCGTGGCGCAATGGAACAAGTGTGTGGCTGTAAACGCGACAGATTGTGGGTTTGGTTCCCACTCGAGGAAATAAAATATTTAATATTTTCGGTTTTTTAGTAAGAGTATGCGAATGTTTTAATATACGAGTTCCTTCTGGGTACCGTACTTGTGCAGGATACAGAGTAAAGCTAAAAAATATTGATTTTATAGTATTTTAAAAAATAATTAAATAGCTGAAAGTAATTATCTATTGTTATTTTACGACTAAGCCGCTGAAACGTTTAATGAGTTAAGAATAAATCTTGCAAGGAGCTACATCTTTTGTTACGTGATTTTAATTGAAGTTTTACTTGTTTCAATCTTTACGAAGAAATAATTGTTATTAGAATATTTTTAATATTTTGTAATTATATTAAAATTAATCCTAGTACTTCGTAAAATAAAATAAAAGTAGGCGTTGGTTACTATGTTATCCGAAAAATACGCGATCATACTCAATAATGCTATCAAAATGTATTTAAAAATTAAGCAGATTTCGTCAAAATTTTATAACGGAACCCTTATAACACTTTATTGTCCGTCTGTCAAAACATCAGTCATTTATCTCAAGATCATGAATGATTGTGAAATGCGTGAAGGTTGCTGAATTTAATATCAAATATGTTTAAGCTAATATCCGTTAAAGCACAGAAAAAAATCAAGCTTCTTAGTCCTCGTAATCAAAAGATACGAACATTCTGTATGATATTCGTCGCGTAATTAAAACCTATTCTCTCTTCAGGGTACTCCCCGTGAACCTACAACTATGAAAAAAAAACAACAATGAAAAAATCCGAAATGGGAAAATTTATCAGTATTTTATAAAAAAAATATATTAAAAATTAATATTCATTTCATACAAAATACGTGCATGTGCAAATTTAAGCTTTGTCCAGTTTTATAAATTATACTTCCTATTGATCTAAAATCCTGAAATCGATACGGAGGCCCAGCTGGGCGAGACCAACTCGCACTTAACGGTTTTTATTTCTCAATAAATATTCAGGCGCTTTTTTCGAAATTAAATTGTCTTCTATAAAGGGTGAAATAACATTTTGACACGCGAGCGATAAATTCACTTCGCGTGTAATTTTGCCTCCTTTCAGATCTTTTTAAGGTAACGGAAAGGATTAGGTATATTTTTTATACAGTGTATGTTTGTACTAAGATTGTTAAAGAAACCTAAGAAGATATATAAATTTTAGTATTCTTTATATTTTTTTAGCTTTACGCTGTATCCTACATATACAAGAGGAGACGTAAAAGACAGCGCGGCGTTGAGTTCCGCTAGTCAGTATACAATATCTCGAATATTGAGCAAAAAGGGTAGGGCAGTTTAGTAGGTACTCTTAATTTGTATTTAACTCATACTCATAATTTCCGTTATGTTGAATCAACAGCAACGAGTAGGTATACTCGTAACATAGCAGACGTTACTAGTGAATACATCTACAAATATATATTACTATTTTTTTATATCTATATATAGAAAATAGATAGAAATAGCAAGTACATTTGAGGCCAATCGTGGCGCAGGAGCACAAAGTGTGATTGTAAACGGCGGCGTTGAGTTTCGCCACTTAACACGTAATGTCTTCAAAATTCATCGGAAAGTGGGAAACGGAAAGGTTGCTTCTACCTACCCTGCTGTGTGCGGGATACAGCGTGAAGTTGATTTAGTATTTTTTATGTAGACAATAGACAAGTTGACGAGTTTGCTTAGTCGAATACGCTTGTCTCAGGAACTACTGATACAAAAAAAGATTTTAATTTATTAAGAATGGTGCGCGACGCTACGACTTACACACTATGACCAAAAGTTATTAAATAATAGTGAAAATTGTAGCAAAAACGGTGATACTTTATAAGGCATCTAACCTATATATTGTTAGTAGCGTAAGGGCGCCGCAGGTAATAAATGACATACTGTACTTTGTAAAATAACGCAAAAATAAAAAAAAACTGTTTCAACATTAATATATTTCACATGTTATTAGATTATTTGTTATCCTTGCCTGCAATAGAAGTTTTAGTGGGCTAATATATTAGAACCCTATATGAGCTTATCGAGAGTTTTACGAGACAAAACAAAGGAAAATATAAAGAAGCCGTAGAGGAGCTCAATAACACGAAATTGAAACGCCTCGGATATCAACCCTAGCTCCGAGTTCACGATTGCTCTCCGTCCACTTACGATGATGGCTGCCTTATTCGTTATTTACACTGCTGCTGCGGATGTTTCATACATCGAGTTCTTGGAAGATCAATTGCGTAAAATGTGATGTATCTATTAATCTTGTATTAATTTACTGCGACATTTTTTTCTGTGGGATTTATTTATTAGCATTTGTTGTAGTTACATTGATATATTTACAAAGAATAGTCTTATTTTTGTATATAGACTAAAGTGTTTTTAGAAGTTCAAAAATATTTGTAAATTAATAATTTTACGCATCTTCTGCGTTTATTTAAGTCGGACAAAGACAATGTAGTGATAAACTCTTTTCTGGTATCTAAATATTCTTTGGAACGAAGATCGAATGAGACTATCGTGGCAGGTAGGGTCACCGGTGTGCGACTGTGAACGCGACGGTTATGGGTTTAAAATCCACATGGGGGAATGAAATATGTAATATTTTCATTTTCTCGCTCTGGTAACGAGGCAAACCGCGGAGCTAAGTTTCGCAATTCAACACGCAATGTTTCGAGAATTCGGCATTAGGCAAGTGTTTAACTAGTTAATAACGCAGTGTCTTAATACTGGTTTCTTCTACCCAACTGGGTGCGGGATACAGCGTGGAGCTTAAATAACAAGTAGAGCACATACAATAGCGTGAAATTAATCAAATTCGTTATGTATATTTTATTTATCTATAAAAGCTTCACACGAGTAGATGGACTATAAATAACGTACATACTTCATTTATACTAGTACGATTATAAGCATCATAAAATTATATTTATGGCGCGCTCGGGAACTCACGTTGAGTTGACTCCCCAAGAACGAGACTAACCTAACTGAAACTTATAATGAAATATTCTTATACCTTTATGTATATGATGGAGAATGTGTATCTAGAGCTTATCCATATACCAGGTACTTATGTATTATTCATAAAATTTGGCTGCCATTAACGTATTAACATTTTTAACAAGGGCGTGATTGTACACGTGACAGTTTGTAGGTTCAATTCCCACTCGTAGAAATAGTATATTTAATAATTTAATTTGCTCGTGGCACTGTTAATAAAACGCGGCGATTATTTACGCCACTTAAAAAGCAATGCGTCTAGAATTGCGGTGTTAAGTGGGGAGTGGAAGTATCTTAATGAGAATGGAGTGTCTTAGCACTAAGTTAACAAGTTCCCACTCTCCCGGGAGCCTACCCTGCTATGTGTGCGGAATATAGCGTGAAGTTTTAGCAATAATATTAATAGTTTGATTTATTGTACTAGAAAAAAAATGTACCGGATGTTATTTTGGCACGTTAGAACCTTTCTCCCGTCACGTTCTATATAAAGTATAGCGATATATCAACACGCCGGCGGCGTAATACGCTCGTTTCAAGATATTCGCAGCGTCGAATATGATTTTGATTTCACACTGAACGGGTTTTTTTAATTATTCGGTCATCTAAAACGAGAATACGTCAATTACTACTTAATTTGGCTTAAGAATAGACATTATTTATATCAAGTTCATACATAAACTTGGTAATATGATCACTTATTTGGTAATGATTATAATATCCTGGCAATGTACTAGATGTATGATGATGTATCTATTATAAATTCTTAACGATGTTCTATTGCTGGAAGAAATAGATTTTGAAGTCAGTTGTGGCGCAGGGGGACCAGTGTATGACTGTAAAGATGACAGATTGAGGGTTCAATTTCCACTCGTCGAAATAAAGTATTTAATATTCATTATAATATTTTCATTTCCTCACTCTGGTGTCGACGGTAAGTGGGAGGCGAAGTATCTTAACACTAGGCTCGCCCCGTCTACTCTGCTACATCCAGGATACAACGTAAAGCTTAAACACTAAAAATACAAACAATACTACTAAACTGAAAACTGATTAGAAGGCAAGAAAATTTTCAAGCCAAGGTTTCTAAGACAAGGCCCATGAAACGTGTAATCACTAATAAATGATGCCATCTATTGTACTGGAGCCTTTGTTCCTTAAGCTCTCCTCCATCGTGCTGACGCAGTAATAAGTGTTTTGACCACAAAGACGATGGAAATTTATATTCCTTAGCCTCAATATATACAGGAGGTAGACAGTTAATTGTTTTTTGTGGCTTTTACTATATTAGTATAGCAAATTGGTATACGATTGCTAATTCTACTTTGCAATGGTAGATTTAATAACTTTTTATGTCACGTTAAATCTATAAATTGCATATACCTATCTATATTTTAAAAAAATATTTTTTTAAAAGATAACACATCTATGATATATAAAAACAAAAATAAATAACCGAAATGTTTTTGAAAAATATTTTTTTTATTTTATACTACAAATACATATATAAAAAACAATATCAATGCATTCAAACAAAAAATTTCTAAAAATCACTCATACTAAACGTTTTTAAAAATATAAGCAATATCTATACATAGTTCGTCACTACTAGTTAACGCAATTATTTTACAAAATTTTAGTTCACAAAGCAAGCTTTGCTGTGTAAGTTGCTTTGTGGTGCCGAAAATCCCCCGGGGAGTTTATGTCGGCTTCTAAAATCTGAAACTTTAAGTACTCGGTAAGTCTTGTCTCATTTTTAAGTCTAATGTTAATATTAGGTTAAAATGTGACAATGCTATACGTAAAACGTTAATTAATAAAACCAGAAATTTGGTAATTTTGCGATCTTGACAGACGGACAACAAAGTGATCTTATGACGGTACCCTTAATCGTGTTATTTGCTCCGAAATTTTATAGATTCCATGTCATATAACGTTTGTCGGTCCAGTGGAGAGTAATGAATTGGAAGATAAAATATATAGATGTCATAAGAAACATACGTCTATAGAGCTCGCTTCACTTTGATCGGCTATCTTCCTTTGTAGGAAAGTTGAATTGTTGGAAAAAAGGAAATAATTTGAAAAAATTGTTATATCATATGTACATATAGTATATGCATGTCGTATATTTTATGTTTAATTTAGGAATATTGATGAGTTATTCTGTTTCTTATTTTATAGAGTAAGTAAGTAATAGAAAGTAGCAAAAACTCAGCAAAACATTTTTTCCTTACTATTTGGAAAAGGATATTCTTGTTCTCATTGAGAACTTATGGCTTAGTGGCTTGATTGAATACACAATGAAGGGATACACAGTGTGGCAGGTACTAGCGAGGATGAGATGATCACGGTGAGAATGAAGAAGTACGTTCGTGATGCAAGAATGGCAAAAAAGATTTGTGACGGAAAAATGAGTGGTAAGAGAATTAGGGGGAGACCTCGGTTAACCTTCAAAAACACAATATCAAATATATTGGAGGAAGGTCACGTAAGCGAAACGAAAGATGTATGTAGAGAGAACGGAGCGGCAAACGCCGTAGCGTTTCTCTCTGACTACCCTGCTAGGGATAAAGCGTAAAGCTAAGTTAAGGGTCAAGGCATTTTGTTTTTATTTACACCGGCATTTAAGACTTAATAAATAAAAATTATCATATTAATCCATATTAAATTATTTCACATTTTTCAGAATAAATTGATAAATTTCTACCTTTTATTTAATAATTTCTTTTGCTGTGAAATAACGTAGTTTTCTCAAGCTCACATTTCATTTATTATAAAATTACTTGGTTCAATATTCTCTAAATTTTATTGCTTAGAATACTTTTCAATAGAATCGTTTTTAAATGGATCACTTGTAAGAACTTAGTTTCAAATGATCCGCTGTTTTATAGGCTAGGCTGCGATGAGCGAGTGTCAATCATATTATTTGTTAGTAAATCCATCGTTTATTATGATTGGCTATTAACGACAAAAGCGATCACGACACCATTTTTCCTAGTAATGAACCTGAACCTCTCTATATTTCTTAAGTTTTACATTTTTTTTACGCATTTAAAAAAAATTACATATGTGAAACTTATTTCAGCCATGACAACGGTGTGACGAAGGATACTAATAATCCCTGGGTTACGGCGTTAAAAAATCTGAAGACTAGGAGATGCTAAGAAAAAAAGCCGGTCACTTACTTTATTTTAAAGAAAGACACCAACCACTCCAAGATGGTGTTGGATTTACGATCCGTATCTTGTCATGAAAATAACCGATAGGTATTGCCTGAAGGCCCAGACCTCAGACTGTCACCCTGAAATACACTCCACTTTATCCTTTTATCCATTCAGACCTTACAGGAATATCACACTCCCCTAGATGATAAATATATATAACAGTGACCTATTGTCCCAAATAAGCCTACAGAAGTGATTTCAAAATCATATCAAACAATGAAATTAAAAAAGATTTTAACTTTAAATTCATATCAATTTTATATAACCTAAGAGCCAAGTATGTGGCACTGAGTCGTATGTCTTCTTATAATCTATCCAAGCAGTAGTGAGATTTTTCCTGTTCCGTCTTACCTGTTGGCTTATAGTTGCATCAATGAGAAGAAGTTCCTTTGTACCACGGTCACCAGCCTTACATCTATTCTGAGTTAGTGCCAAAATGATGTTACGATAAATATGTTCTGTGATTTTTTTACTCAGAATAGAAGCAAGGAGCTTATAGATGGTAGGTAAGCATGTTATTAGGCGATAGTTTTTGGGCTCCGTGGTACATCTGGACTTGTATGACAGGAATGTTAC
>DWAN01004434.1:0-12179 GCA_018230445.1 Heliconius hewitsoni | reverse complement strand
GGAGTGTCTTAACATTAGGTTCCCTCTGCCTACCCTGCTGTGTGCGGGATACAGCTCATACGCTCATATGGGAAAAAGTTGCGAAGTAGAAAAACAATAAACATTTTCGTAGCTTCACTCTGTATTCGACACATACCAGGGTAGACAAAGGGAACCTGAGAACCTAGTGTTAAGGCACTCCGTTCCTCACTTTCCGCAGAATTCTTAGGGATTGCTCGTTGAGTAGTGAAATTGAAAATACTACATATAGAATTTCCTCGAGTGGGAATCGAACCTACAACATATCTCTTTATAACTGTCGTACGATTATGTCTGGAGTGGCACTAGTCTTAAAGTAAATATAAAATATTATTTCATAATGTGTGTTTGTATTAGGATCATACAACATTTTATTCACTATGTTTTTTTAAATAACTAATTAAATGCTAATAATCTTATGGCAGTGTTATGTATTGATTTTAAAAATATTTGACTTTCATTTGATACCAAGAGAACAAAATATTTTTTTCATCATTTTCAGGTTTCATACCTCAAAAGGAATACACGAAATCCCGTATAAGAATCATTTTGTTCTCCGTCTGTCCGTCTGTCAAGACTATTTATCATGATATCGCGCGGAGGTTTAACGCTGAATGAATATTAAATATTCAGATCTACAGCCCATTGAAAAAAAAATACAAAAAAATATTTTATATAATTGTGGTTCATTTCATACAAAATAAGTGCATAAGTCCATAAATTTAAAATTGTACTTCCCGTTGACATAATCATGAAATTGGTACGGAATCCTTTATGGGATTTTGCCAATGCCTGCTCGCATTTTGCCAATTATTTAAATATCAAATAAATTTTAGTCTTTTCTGACTTTAAGCAATCAAACATAGAACAAAAAAATAATATGAACAAAAAATATCTTTAGTATGAGATACGTTACAGATTATAGAAATAATTAAGTATCTCCGTATATTTTAAATTATGACACATTTATGTTATTATTTTATACAGACCTATAACAACAAATGCACAGCACAAAAACAACACATACACAATAAAATCCAAAACGCACAGAGCACTTCACATTTTTGTCAAATCCAAGTTATTCGCACTTGCTTTGTCATTTCAATTTAATTTTAAAAATATGAAATACAAGCGGAATATTTATGACTTTTTTGGCGCGAAAATACGTTTTTGACGCCATCTTTAATTCGAAACGTCAAACATTACGTCAATTGTGCGAACAATTATTGGAATTAAGCACTAACGATTTAATTATTTATCACTTTCCACCAAATATTTTGTATTAGAAACGTCATTTTTTGTTATTTTTTTATTATTTTCTAGATATTTTTGTTTATTTTTGTTTTGCACTTAGTTTCTAAGGCGACATGATTTGCGAGAAGCCTGTTCTACTACTGACCGTTGTATGAAGAAAGGGGGTGGTAGGGTGCGATTAATCGCTGGGGTGGAATAATTTAGTATTTTTAATTATGGCGAAGTGCGTTTTTTAGATTTGTCCTGCAATTAATAATTTAGGTATCTTTCTTAATTTCTTATTTTAAAAGAATATCTATACATATGTAGTAAGTACAATAAATAATGATAGCATTACATTTAAGTAATAGTATGATGACATTTTTTATCTTCAAGTGTTTTTCGTGGTAAGCTATTTAAAAGAAGAAGAAGAATACGGAACTTTTTAGAAAACTAAAGAACGTCTTAGGCTTCCGTTTCTGGTGAAGCATAGAAGCCCTAAAAATCCATGGTAATGTTATGGTATGTTTATTTCAGTCTTTCGGATTTTTCTACAAAACACAGAAGTTTTTTTTAGTAAGCAAATGAGTTATTATGTAAATATAAAAAAAAAACCTTGTGGCTATATGTATTATTATAATGTATAATTATGAATATATTGATTGAACTACTATATTTTTTTAGCTTTACACTGTATTCCCCATATAGCAGGGTAGGTAGAGGGAACAGTGGTACCTAGTGTTAAGACACTCCGTTCCCATTAAGACACTTCGGCCCCCGAACTCTCGAACCATTGCGTGTTGAGTGGTTGAAATCGACGCCGCGTTTTGCCTCATTAGCAGAGCGAGGAAATGAAAATATTAAATATTTCATTCTTTCAAGTGGGAATCAAATCCATAACCGTCGCGCTTACAGTCGTACGCTTGTTCCATGACGAGCCCTGTTTGACGAACGCAAGCCTAGGTCTGATCTCCCTCAAACAGCCACGTAGTGCTTGCTTCTTAGGGACTTCGTATCCTCTTTGTTCCCCGCGCGGCATCGCTGTAAAAGAGTCAAAATGGTGCACTTTTTAATACTTTTGATGCGAATACTTCACTAAGTATTGCCGTATTGCAAACTTGAGAACCTAATGAGAGACACGACGCTCCCATTGGGACATGTGAAAATATTTATATTAAATATTTCATTTCCTCGAATGGCAATCGAACCCACAAGCTGTCACGTATATAGTCGATGGCTTGTGTCATTGTGCCAGGATTTTCCTCGCTTAGTCATTTTATTTTTCAAAATCATATTATATAAATAATAAATGACTGTGACATACGGACAGATAGACGATACTTAGTGTAAAACTTAAGGGTATGTACTTCAAAACTTAAGAGATATATTTCAACTTGTAGTCGTATAGCGGCAATAAGAGACTGTATACACGACAGATAGTGGGTTCGATTCCCACTCGAGAAAATGAAATATTTAATATAAATATTTTCACGTGTCCAAATGGGAGCGGCGTGTCTCTCACTAGGTTCCCAAGTTTTCTGCCCGTGTTGTTATGTGCGGGATAGGCAGGGATGAATCTTAAAAATAAAAAAAATATGTAAGTAATCTTCATGAATAATTAAAAAAAGTACCTACAACATCTGAACCCATGACTATGAAAAGTAGTTAGCAAATGCTATTTAACAATATGCTATAATAATCATTATCTAATACATTAAGCGAGGGAAATTGGCCTCGTCTTTGACCTCTAATATGTAGGTCGAAATAATAAAACGTGTTAATATAAAATTTGTTAGGGGAAAATTCGATCATTTTACATGAAAAATTGGGAGAAACCTTCAACGATTTTTTTCTATCTCCATTTTTTATTATCTATAGTAGTTAGTTCGAAGTCAAAAATATATGTATTTTTGTACATATTTTGTTAGTGATAAATAAAACGCAAATTGTAAATTTCCGCTGATGAGAACGGAATGTAAAATATAGAAATATACTTTTAGTAATCAGAAGTTGAAGTACTTAATGCTTTTACTGGGTTTCTTCTAACAAGTGGTTTATACATGCACTGGGTTCTCCACGATCTGTCGGCGTTCTGTGTGGCAAACAGAGTCCTCCGCCTTTGCGAACCAATCCTATAACAAAGCTTATATCTTACAACCACTTTAAATAGGAATATATATATATGGGTCGAGATCCTATTGCATAAATCTGCAGGTATCTGTTTTTTTTAATTTAACGTATATTTAAGAATGATACATGATAGTAGAATAGATTACATTAAGGTTGCTTAGAAGAATCCTGCCACAATCAACTTTAATAAAATTTATGGTAATGCGTTTTTTGGAGAAATTGCACTCATATGTTTTTTATATGAAACTCACATTATTTGGAAGAAAATCGCATAAGAAATTGTAAAAACAATGGTTGCCAGCTCTCAGTCTGCCGCAAACCCAGGGTTGCCTGGTTTAAACAGTTCACTTAATGCCTCAGGATGCATAAAATGCAAATTATTAACATTAAGTGACTTAAGTTAAGTTAAACCAGGTTAAGACTTAAGTTTAAACCAGGCAACCCTTGGCTATAAGTTTCATAAAAAAAATAGAGTTTCATTAAAAAAATAGAGATACCTGCTGATTTAAGCAATGGGATCTTAGTCCATTATCAATGCAAACAGTAACCTGACGACGCTCAGTGGGCAGGCTTCTATCAAGGACTGAAGTACTGGTGAAGGTGGTAAGAAGCAGCTGGGTGTGGGAATGGCAGAACCGGTTGTCATGAAAATCCTCGATGGTGGCCTATTTCCAGCAGTGGGGGTACAAAAGGCTGAGATGACGATGATGGTGAAATAATATTATATGGAATTTTCACTTATTTCTTCTGTCCTATAAAAAGGGTATTATCAATTACATAACTTTTCTCGATACTATTAAAACCTCTCTATATGTCGATCGTTCCATTATGAAAGTCAGTAAGTATTATTTTCTGAGATTGTCGAGTTTAACCATTCAGTTCTTAGATTGTCGAGTTCAACTCTTCAGTTTTATAATATTGATATAGAAGTACAGATTTATTATTTATTTTACATACAGTTACAGTGCAGAGGTATTTATTTTACATTTGTAATTTTTCTCAAGCTTGCAATATCCAGGAAATTGTGACAACACATCGTCCGTTATTTAAACGTGTCCTTTTCTTGAACCGTTGCCAACAGCTTCCTTATTACACGATTAAACCTACAATTTTTTAATATATTTAAATTGTATATATCGCAATTACATCTTTAAGATGTAATTTTTTTAAATATATTTTTTGTTATCTAACAATTTAAATTACGTATTTTTTTAAATACACTGCAGTTATATAGTTTTCTGAAACTAACAGGTGGGAAAGCAAGCATAACACAATATTTATAATTTTATTCAATGCCTCAAAAATTCAGCGTAAGGTTGGGGACTTAGTGTTTTATCGCTAGGTTTCCTCTACCTACCCTGCTATATGCGGGATGCAGCGTGAAGCTAGAAAAAACAACCGGCTTAGTGTGAGTCGCATTCATCCACCGAGGCTTCCGTACCGGAATTGTAGGTCAACTGTAAGTACGCTTATAAAAGATTACCAAATAAAGTTTGCCATATGCACTTTTTGTATGAATTGAACTACAAATATAAGTTTGTAATATTTTTTTCTATAAAATGCCTATAAACTTTCCATTTTCGGAATTTTTGTGTTATACGAGTAAGTTCTCACGTCCAACACCGCGCTGTATATAAGATGTATATAAGAATTAGGTGATATGTCTAAATAAGAAAAATCAGACAACATACGTATTCAGATTTTTATCTGAACTAGTACTATATGTAGATGCTAGCTTCCAAATTTCATATTTAAAGGTCAACCGGAATTACCTAATTAATTTTGATTCCCTTTATAGTGTCGAAGTAAGCGTTATTTTAAACGGCCATATCTTTTTTTAAAGTAAATGTAGGAATATGTTTTTTTACGAAATGATTTCCTGAGATGATCTCCAGGGGCTTTAGATCTAGTACTAGGTATATGGTTTAAATTTCAACTCAATATCCTCCTCTTGACAGATAGACAGACTGACGGACGGACAACAAAGTGATCTTATATGGGTGCCTTTTTTCTTTGAAAGATACGAAACACTAAAATACAATACTCTGACTATCCCTGCTGCAGGGATACAGCGAAAAAGCGTAAACGCAAGTTAACTAAAGTTATATACAGAAATTTAATATTTTATATTTGGACACATTTTGAATTAATAAAAAACTATTAGTAGCGACATCTAACTTCCAAATGTTATACTGATAAATGATGTACTTTCTGAAAATCTTAAGGTAGATTTAGTTTTCTATTGATAAAGTAGATGGCAGTGTTATATAGCATTTTTTTAGCCCCACGCTGTATGTGCGAAACATAGCAGGGTAGACGGCGGAACCTAGTGTTGAGACACTCTCATTCCATCAAGACACATCAGTTTCCCATTTTCCACCGAATTCTGGAGGCAATGCGTCTTGAGTGGCACTCAACGCGGCGCTTTATTATCGAACACACAACCTGTCGCGTTTACAGACGCTTGGACCCCTATGCCACAACTGATGGACACGGACTCACGCACATACGGCGGTTCCGTATTATAATCTATAAAAACGGCAGACATTTACGTTTGTTGTATGGGAGCTTCCTAAAATATTTATTTTATTTGGTTTTTTAGTTTTATAGCGATGGCTGTATATTTAAACCTTATTTGTTGACCAATGATAATTTATTTAATTATTTCATTACCTCGCTTTAATGAGAGAAAATTACAATAATTGAGTTCATAGTACTAAGACACAAAAAAAATGTCGTTATAAAATAAAAATATTTAGATGCATATATATTGTATCTAATACTTACGGAGGATAATTTTAATTTATATTTATATGCGACCTACAACTGAAGTTATCTAAAACCGTAAAGTGTAAGTTTAAATTTTGAGCAAAATTACAATTAAATTACGATAAATCTATTACAATTTAAAATTACGTCTTTTTAACGTTTCGTACATCAAAAGGAAAAAACTCTTATAAGATCAATTTGTTATCCGTGTGTCAAAGCTATTTATCTCGAGATTGCGTGGAGCTTATATTTAGGGCTATGGGGATCGAACCCACAACCAGTCGATTTTGCAGTGACACATTGTGCCCCTGCGCCACGACCGGCCTCAAACCGGCTGGTTCGATTATTACGTAATATTTTCATTTTCACGCTCCATTAATGGGGCAAAGCGCAGTGTTAAGTTATGCTATTCAACGAGCAATATCTCCAGAACTTGACGGGCTTAACACTAGAAAAAAATGTAATATTATTAAATAAAACACAATTTAATTTTAAAAGCTATATTAATGTATTGAAAGATTATGTTTCAGCGAAACGACTAACATATGAAACTACATATGAAGTTATTTACTTAAAAACTTCTAGTATTAATTATAAGGCCGATATATAATATTACTATCACATTTTATAACTATTTTTATAGGGCGTGGGTTCTTTTACCAATTGAGGTAAAAAAAAATTGACAAATTTGAAATTAAAAAAAAGGATTGTGTAATTCATATTTTCATCGGTAGTTTACATTTTATTTTGCTAAATAAAAATTATCTTTTAATTTATAATTGATTTGGTTTTAAGTTGAAAATTTATAAAGCTATAAACAAATTTTAATTTATGTCAACACTCGTATCACTTACATGTTGAAATCCTAATTTTAAAAGAATTAATTTCAACATGAAGTGAATTAAATTAAAACAAAATGTACAAATATACACATGAATATACAAAATATTATTAATAATTATTATTTTTCAATATATTAAAAAAGAAAGTAGAGATTGGACTGTATTGAAAAAAAAAATATATAATAACATTATAACGGATAACATAATGGTTTAAAATTATAATAACATTAATATTTAGGAGATAAAAAGTCTATAAATATTTTTGTAGTTCGATACCTTAATTCACAAACCAACTGACTTCATCTGAGTAATCTTTAGGGATGCCGAAAACTTTATTATTGTAGAACACCTCAGAAGAAGAAGAAGAAGAAGAAGAACACCTATTATAAAGAAGTTTTCTTTAAAAGATGTTTTCAGCTTTAAGTTGATTGCCATATGAAGCGAGTAGTTAAGGAACTTCGCTCCCCATTTACAAGAGTCGGAACCACAATTTATTGCGCTTATTTGCGATTATTGCGATTTGCGCGACGACTGGCCTCAAAAGTGTGTGATCGTCTTAAATATACAGTTCAATATACTACCTACCAGCATATTTTATTTTCTAATAAGTGGTCTGCGAAAAATATATGTAAGTTTAATGCCAATTAAGATATCGATTGCAAATTAAGATATCGATTTACATTTTCATTTAGATAGATCTATGTGTCTTTCCCACAATACAATTTTACATTTATAACAAATAATTTTTATTAATCTATGAATATTAAGATATGAATTTAAATTCACTATATTGCATTCAATCATTACATATAACATTTTTTTAGGCAAAAGCATATTGACTATTGGAAAAAATTCAAGGAAATATTCTAAATTTAAATACTAAAGTTGAACATAAAGAATTAATTTTTACAATATAAATGTCATCAAATTCATATAAATATATATATTCATACAAATATAAAATATATATATTTACTATTCATACATACTATTAGCTATAATTTAACACAAATAGTCTCCTTATAAAAGTGAATTATATAAGTAGCAAACTACATATTATTATAAGTTATCCACGCAAATGTATGAGTTAAAAAAGTAATTTTTTGTATGTTCATATAGAATTTTTATTGTATTGTATTATATATTACATTTATAGAAAAAAAAACTATAAATTAAGATTACCACAAACAGTTTCTATATATTTAAAAAAATATATCAACTAAATGCTATATTGCTATAATGCTATATTATGTAAAAGAAAAGCTTTTTTTGCTTTATACATAGTTTTAATACATTGTTTTATATTAAAAAAAAGAACAACCAAAAAAATGCACGTTACATCTTTCAAGACATTTCAAAATGGCGCCTTCATTATTCATTGTATGATTATTGACAGTTTCCATTAATACTATATATCAATTTCTATTACAGAAAAAAAATAGAAGACAATTACAACTGAAGCTTGAAATCCCTGTAAATTAATTACATCACTTCATTACTTACTTACATGCTTTTTACATTTTTAAGAGTTGTTCAACACTTGGGAACGAAAAACTCTTTTTTTGAACTACATTCAAATTTTTACGGCGTGTCAAAATGGCGCCTTCACTATTATTTGTATAATTGATTTCATTTTTCATTAATATATGAATTTTGTATTGCTAAAAACCAATAAATAAAATGGAGCTTTTATTAAAATTTTAATTAATTACACATTCCATTAAAGAAATAAAATTAATTTATAATAAAAAATATATTACATTTCATATTGTTCAAAACATGCTTCAAAATGGCGCCTTTAATACCTATTCTTTGTATGATTAATTTAATTTTCCATTAATATTATAATATCAATTTCTGGTACAAAAAAAAAACAAAAAGGACAAAAAAAAATGTTTGATAAATTTACACATTTTGTAAAATAATATAATATTACATTACATATCTTTTAAAACATGTTTCAAAATGGCGCCTTCATTATTCCTTGTTTGATTTATTCCAGTGTCCAATGTATTTATTGGCATTACTTTACTTTCAGATTCTATAGATACTTGAGAGCTTGTTTCTATGTTGTCTAAATTTTGGAATAATACGTTATTGGAACTGGAGGATGGATTTCGTTTGTGGCCAACTTCGAATACTGGGTGTGGGCCTGGAAAATAATATAATTATTTTTTTTGTTTCACGCTGTATCCGTATATTTGGAGTATAGTACTAAAATTTGTTTGTATTAAGTGGAGAAACTCAACGCCATACTTTGTATTGATACCAGAGCGAGGAAATGAAAATAATTCACTCCTCTGAATAAAATAATCGAACCAACTATCGTTATATGTACAGTCTCTCGCTCTGCCGCAGCGCTACGAAGGCCTAAATATAATAATCATAATAGAACTATTTATCGAACTGGCTACCGACGCCCTACCGCCCCCATAACGTCCAGTAACTGAACTCTAGGTCTGGACTTACTGTTTTTTTCTGCAAACTAACCTATCTGTAGTATATTTTTATAGAACTGGTCACTGGCCTTATCATCCTGGAGTCCCATCATATGCGAAAACTGAGACAGATTTAGAACTTACCTATAGTAGAACTTTTCCTTGAACTTGCGACCGACGCCCTACCACCCTGCAGCCCCATCATATCGGGCAACTGAGCTCTAGGTCTAGACTCATTTTGTAGGAATTTCACAAATTCCGCCGCTAAGCTATCACTTGCGTTGGTTGATCGTACTAGACCTAGTTTTTCACATTCTGTTTGATTGAAGTCTAGGACTGTTGATAGTATTCTTAGGATTTGTGCTCTGAAAGAGAAAAGAAAAATTGTTTTATAGCTTTAACGTTTGTTATGTTTTCTTTGAAAGGACTGTATCGTAATGTGAATGAACACTAAATATCTTTGATTGTACGCAACTATTAATAAGAGTCCAAATTTTACTTTAACTTAAAAAAAAAAATACAATATTAACTCTAGGTTAATTTTGCACAAAGTGCGTCGGGTCATCAAATGTCCCGCAAATAGAAGGATGCAGAAGACAGTGTTAAGACAATCCGTATTCCATGGCACCGCCTAATTTTAAAGACATTGTGCGTTGACTGATGAAACTCAATACCGCGCTCTTGGTACTAGAACGAGAAAATTAAAATAATTCATTCCTCGGAGACAATCGGAACAAGGACCGTCAAATTTATAGTCAGACGCATTGCCATTGCGCCTCGTGCTATTACTATTAAAAAAATATTTTAATATTTTCTCACCTATTATTGCTACTCTGTCCAGCTGTCATAACGTAATTAATAACTAAGTTCTTGACTAAATTCTTATCAACTTTGTCCTGTTGATTTGATATCGCATTAAAATATCTTTCTTCTGCAGCCGTCACTGAAGTTTGAAGTGCTCGTACTACAGGGATAGGAAAGGAAAAATAATTTTAAAATAGTTTCTAATTTAATTATACAAAGATAGAATGTTGTCGCAAAAAAACACATTTTATTAATAAATTCCTTTTTCAGATGTTTGTGACTATAAACTATAATTATTGAAGTTATTATCTTCACGTACATACTTCACAATAAATCTCTATTTTAACAAAAGAAAAATAAAATATGATAGCTGTCAAAATTCAAAACACATAACAGATTAAAATAAAAATAAACCAATAAATACTACATCTACTCTCACCATGCGTTTTGTAGCGACGATGCAAATGTCATCACGATCTCAAAGTATTATTCAGTCACTGGGTAGAGAACTGAAGACACTGACACAATGATGATATAGAAAAACCTTTCATTTTTCCAAAATGACAAAAGTAAAGAATCGGATTTTTACTGCCGAAAAATATGAACAAAATCAAAATCTCATTTAAGAATAGATTTTGAATTAATGCAAATAGGAAATTTAAAAATTTCAATTTCAGCATTGGTTGAATTTATTAAGAAAATCATAAGTGAAAGTGATTTTAGTTCTCATATCATTCTACCAGTACCTGAAGTAATACTCAGAGACAATGAGACGTTCTTCTTTGGAGATCTAGTCTTCTACTCGGGGGATTACAAAATTATAAAGTATTCCAAAACATGATTTTCAAATAATAAGCTATGATAATTAAGTTTCGTATATGACGAATTCTTTACCATGTCTTAGTTAAAAAGTAAACAAATGTATTTTTTTATTATCTTAATATCATGTTTTTAAATGGTATTCAACAAAAAACAACAAAACAACAGATAAGTGCTACAAAAATGCAAGTGCAAAATGAATATTTAATAATGCAATTTGTGTCAAAAATTTCAGTTCAATCACTTTTAAAATTATTGGGAAATTTCTGACATTTAATATACAATAAAAAAAAGCAAAAAAGACATTAGAATGGTGAAAAAAAACAGACGTCACGATGTGTTATTACCTACTCCTCAATCAAACCCCATATGGTAATCTGAGTTGAACGCGACAGGCTGTCAAAACTAACAGGTGGCTGAACTGTCACTGTCAGTCTGACAGGTCGCGATGTCAAGACGACTCACAGTTACCAAATGAGATTAGACCGAAGTCGGTGCAAGCTTGGCTCTTGACTTCTGAGAAAGCATTATATATGCATACATATATGTGTTAATGAATCTTTATTTTTTATATGAAAACAAACATTTGTGAAACTTCTAATTTATATGAAAATTTAAAATTATGAACTCTAGCATTCGACAAATTTATTTATATACAGAATTTCGAAATGTCATTATTCCATTATGTTAAGAAAATAGTAATGAACTAAAATTTTAAATTGATACTATTATATGCAACTTTTAACTTTGAGACTACTATATTGAAAATTTTGAAAAAAATAAATAAAGATTCATATAAAAACTACAAAATAACATCGATTCAATTCGATTCGATGTCAATAAAAATTCATTAAACAAAACAGAAAACAGAACAGACAAGACAGAACGAGACACACGTTTAAAGCAAACACAGTGATTACGTAAACTTTTTATTATATAAATAGTGATGATGAATAATAATATAAATCGTAAATATATCATTATTTATTACGAACGTATAACTTACATTTAAAAGTAAATAAAACTAATAAGACAACCAATATATTATTATTACAAAAGGAACAATTTAATTTCAAAATAATGCTTTTGAACAATTATTTCAATAATAATGTACACTACAGCGTAT
>DWAN01004433.1:0-12179 GCA_018230445.1 Heliconius hewitsoni | reverse complement strand
CCACAACCAGTCGGTTTTACAGTCACACTTTGTACCACTGCGCCACGACTGGCCTGGATATAATACAAATCGTTTTATCTATATTCTAGAATAATATTTGCTATTCTCGCGTACAACTAAACGCCAAATATTATAAGATCTTAAACTGATAATATTGAAACAAAAAAAATCACATTTATAATTGCACGTCAGCCAACTTGATGTGTTATCTTGAAAAATAATTACCTAAATTAATAGTTATTTTTACATACAATTATTCCAGTAATATAAAATCTAATTTATATAATACGTACGGTCTAACTAATTAAGAAAATAAGCTTATTTTTCCAAAATTATTTAATGTAATAATTATGTTCTTATCTTATTAATTCGAGTTGTTTTTTAATTCAACAAAACTACTCAAGTAGAGGCCATCGTAGTGCAGGAGCTCAAGGCTGTGGCTGTAACGTGACGGTTATGGGTTAGATCGGGATCTAACCCATAACCGTAGAATCGGGGATTCGGAAGAATGGATTATTATTTATGAATATTTCATCTCTTCTCTTTGGCACCAAGCTAATAACCCGGCGTTGAGTTCCGCCCCTTAACACGCAATACTGCGAAAAATTCGGGATACAGGATGTCGCTGAGCAAATTAAAAAACCTAAAGAGAAATAAATCGGAAGCTATCAATTTCTAATCTGAAATCACCAAAATTCACCAAAGACTGTAGCATTATGGCAGAATATTAAAAGAGCACATGTCTTTTAATTAGAAAGAAAAAGTTACGATCGGGCAATGTCGTAAAATAATGTGTGACTCGAGTGGAGAATGCTCGCCATTTTACTTTTTTTCCCCCGTTCTCCCCCATAATTACGTAATTAGTGCCGACGAATTGAAAGTGCATTTATGTTGTGGGCCCTTTTGTCCGTCGGCGCGCGCCTGTTTCGACTTTTGTTTAACGTTTGTAACAGCTGTTTGTGAATTAATTTTTGCAAGCGAGATAGTTTCTTATTTTCGTTTATCTTTTTCAATAACTAACATGATCATTAACTTATTACTATTTGTTCTTAATATAATATTAATTATTATTTGTTCATAATATAATAAGAGGCCAGTCGTGGCGCAGTGTTCCCGTAATATTTCATTTTCTCGAGTGGGAATCGAATCCACAAGCTGTCACGTTTACAGTCACACGCTTGTACCCACGACAGCGCCACGACTGACCTCTCACAATTTCTCTAAAACTACGAATATTTTTCTATAGCACTATTCGATACGCTGTTACGTAGGGGTGTGCAGTGCTAGCATTTGGTCGTACTTTGTGTTGAAATGTGTCGCGCAAAATGCCCAATTAACCGAAAAGACTAAATTATATAAAAAATATTTTTATTTCCTCCACATAAAATGACTGGGAACAAACAGCTGTCATATTAAAAGATCTCGTTTTCATATTACTCAACGTTTATAAGAAAAAAAAATACAAAATCGATTAAATTATTAATAACTTTTTTTGAGGTTGTCGTTGCGCAGGAGCACATAGATGTGACTGTAACGCGACAGTTGTGGGGTCGATCCCTCTTTTTCATTTCTTGCTCTGGCAACAAGACGATGGACTGGCGTCGAGTTCCGTCACTCAACACGCAAAGTAGGGGAACGGAGTGTCCAAACACTAGGTTTCCTCTGCCTACCCGACTGTGTGCGGGATACAGTGTGAAGCTAATTTAATTTATTTTATATAGGTTTATTAAATAGAAAACTATATCACGAACCACGTCGAAAAATACACCACAATAAAATAAATCCTATAACGTAAATACGTCATTTTAAAATTCATTTGTACTAACACCGTGTAAGATTTACGATATCAAAGAAATAGATTTCAATACATAACGTCAAAAATACCCTTGTTTTTACTAGATTTATAGCAATATCGAATAATAATTTCTTTTCAATTAAACGTCAATGAAGATCATAGTCGAATTGCGTTCGAGTATCGCGATTAGACACGGAATATCGATACAACTACCAATAGAACCATTCATCATTATTATAAATGTGCTACACTCACTTATTTACGGAAATCGATATTTTTTTCGGTATACTCAATGAATGCTCGATTTCAACGCGTCGGTAAACGTGACGGTATTGTGTGGGATGACCCGGCATTGTTCGTGCGGCGGCCTGGTGAGCACCATTGATCCCAACACCACACGTTACATGAAAGTGGGAGAGTAATTAGTTTCGCATCCGTATGATATCGTTTCGTAATTATCGATTTTGAGGTCACGGTTGTTCTATGATGTTTTCTATGTTACTCATTTAATCATAGGCAATATTGAATTGATGATACAAATTAGATATAGTAGAGCCAGTCGTGGCGTGGGTGGGTGGCAGCGTGTGACTTTAACGCGGTTGGGTTGGAGGTTCGATTCTCACTCGGGGGGGATTATTCTTTATTAATATTTTCATTCCGTCGCTTTAGTACCAAATTGGTAACATTCAATGCCTCGAAAATTTGGCGGAAAGAGTGCAACGGAGCCTCTGCCTACCCTACTATATACGTGATACAACGTGAAACAGAAAAAAAATAGATAAGTATAGTAACTAATAAATACACAAATAGAAACAGAAGAAACCTGATGAACTGAACTATGGGAATAAACATAAACATTCAAAACAGTAAGTACAAGCGGTGTGTGCAAATTCGTGCGGTGCTGAACTAGAATATCGATAAACGTCAGTGGGCAATCAGTGGTCGGGCAATTTGCGGGCGATTGTCCGTGGCGAGACGCGAGCACGCAAATTGGAAGGGAACCGTTTACCTACAAAGAGAGCTATTTCGACCTTATACTATTTCCTGGTAATAATGCTTAAGAGACAGAAATAGATGAAAATATGTTTTTATTAGCTTATTTAATAAATAGTTAATTATCTAGCGAGTTCACTTTGTGATTCACAAGTGGAGGACGTTGTAATTTGCAAGAAAATATTATAGGAGAGAATCTAGTGAAATTCACGATATCCTTTCATATTTCAAAGTACTGCTGCATAAAGAATCGATATCGATATCAATTTCATACAAATCAATATGCGTTCCAAAGCACGCAATCACGAAAACAAATTTGCGTTCATTTCCTTTCTCTCTACAGATGTGCTTATAGCGGATCCCAGTAATATCTTTTATAAGGCGGGGAGGCCGGTAATGGAAACCATTTCTCATCAATTTTCTAAATAAAGGCGCACAGAAGCCAACGGATAAAACAAAGCGCGAGCGCTCACGACATAGATTGGGCTGAATTATCGCTTTACCGCAAAACACAATCTGTCTGTACGTAGCTCGTAGTGCATTATATATTATATATATATAAACATAGTATAGGAGTGCCTCGTGTGCGCCGTGTACCTCCTATCGCCAGAGGCCCGACCGCCGTGTGCACTCCGGTGCTGAGATAACACGTGTGAATTATGTTAAATCCCGACAGTTTTTCTCTTTTATCAATTCACTTCACATCTGCAACGTTTGGTACTGATTAAATTCAAATCGCTCGCCGTTTTCTTTAGAGCGTTTAAAGGTTGAGATGCTTATCGCGAGCGAGTACTTACCACTTTCAAGAGCGGCGTGTTTAGTTATCTTTGCTGGATTTATCTATATTATAAGTCTTTTTGGTGTTAAATGTATATAATAAATAAACTCGAGAGGTGATGTCTTTTGTTCGTTCTATTTTGTTATTAAAAATAAATGTATCAGCTTCACGCTGTATGCCGTATGCAGGAGCGTAAGCAGAGGGAAACTAGGGTTAAGACACTCCGTTCGCCATTTTCCGCCGAATATTTCGAGGCACTGCGTGTTAAACAAGCTAAACAACAGTTGTTGGCGAAACTGAGCAACACCCGGCGTTTGCATTGATGCCAGAGCAAAGACATAAAAATATTAACAAATAATAATTCATTCCCTCGAGTTGGCATCGAATCGACGACCACCGTTACACACCCTCGTACCCCTGCGCCTCGACGGCTTCAACTCTCGACATTGTTATTATTTACGCATAATTCACGAACAAAATACTGTAACAAAAAGGTGTCGGTGATTTCAAAGTCAAAGAGCAATCAAAATGTCGCGTAACCAACTACCACCAACTGGGTGAAAGTGGAAATGGGCACACTCGTGACAAATGGGTTCCCCGTCTTGCGCTCGTACTCCGCTTGTCGCTCGCCGCCCATAATGAGGCCAATTGTCAACCATTGTAATTTGCATGTCACAGGATTCATTAGACTATGACTGATGCCATTAGCCTTTGTTCTTATTTATAAATAATAATATACTGTTATTCAACAAAATTAAGGATTTTTGTTTTTTTTTGTATCCGTTGCTGCTACTATATGTAATTGTTTCCGCATCCTAATAAGTAAATAGTATGAATGTTCAACATTATTTCTGTAATAAGGTGTTAAATAAGGTAATAAACTAGTTTTATATTAGAACCTGATACCTATCTAAGAGGATAAAATTTCTTATAAAATTAATTAGATAGACAAGTTGAACATTCTCCAACAAATATAAATCAACATGTCAGCCGAATCTTCTTTCCAGTAAAAGCTATAACTTGACGTTCTTACCGCGTAATCGGTGCCAAGTCGTGGCCAATCGGTTCTCTATACCTCATTCCCCCATAAATCGCTTTAACTCTGATAATTCCTATTTTGATGGTATAACGTAAAAGTTAGACTATAAATTTTCAAATTTGATTATATATTAATTCAATACAGGTTATATAATTTTTAATCATATAAAAAAACAGCTTTTTTAAAACTATATAATATTAAAAAAAATAATGATTCAACATTCACATTATATAACATCCCAAAACATCATTTCTCTAATAACATTAGTGTAAATTCACCTCACTAACCGCCTACTGCCCGGTAGCGTGGCTAACGCGACACCTGCGCCTGCGCACCTAACGTTCTCTAATGCCCTCTGTCTTACTCTAATACCGTGACGAATTCCGCTCATTGAAGTCCTTATAAGATTACCGCGCTTTCAAATACATCATTTGAGACCTCAATGGCTTGTGAACTTGTTTATTACCTACGTATATGCTCGCTTTGTGAAATGACTTAACTTGATTTCTTGGAAAAATATATAAAATGTAGGTACCTCAACATATTTAACATATTTAAACTCCTTAACGGAATATGGTCAAAAATCTATCAAAAATCGATCACAAAATATTTTTACATACTATATATGCTTACGGTGTTAAAATAGCATATATTTTTTTCTTTTTTGCAGCTTCACGCTGTATCCCGCATGAGCAGGCAAAAGGAGCCTAGTGTTAAGACATTTTGTTCCTTCATTTTCCGCTGAATTCTGGAATCTTTACATGTTGAGTTCTGCTCGACACCAGAGCGAAGGAAATATTTAAGCAAATATTTAATATTATATTTCATTTTCTCAAAATGGGAATCAAACCCACAACCTGTCACGTTTACACAGTACCTAGTTAATTATGTTAATATCAGTTAAAATATAATGATAATTTCCGTTATAAGTCATAAAAACATGACATGTCATTTTTGTAACATTCAAAAACTTGCATTAATATCCTTCATCCATTACATTATATTCTAAACCACCTTATCATCCTTGGAAAAATCATTTTAAAAATATAATCTTGCCCAAAGCGCCCGGCAATCAAGGGGCCGCGTATCTAACTACAACTTTACCAACGTTATCAACGGCGTATAATGAGTTATGCTGTTATATACTTTGGTCTTTTTGTGTCCATCGAATCGAAGGGCATCATCCATCATCCAACGACTAATTGCCTGCTACCTTGCTTCTCTTATCCTTTTAATATATCCTCGGCAACCTTTTGGAAGGTGTAATTGCGTGCCCATATAGGAGTTGCGAAACAAAAATAAATGTTTTCTTTTAGTAGTCTGTTTAAAAATAATATGTAATATTATATTAAGTATTTTTTACTCGTTATTTTTAAACTTGGGACGTGCTTATATACTCATTTTTTGTTTCTTATAAGATATTTGGCTATAATTACCTATCAAATCGTACAATTTCCAATCGACAGAGATAGAGAAATCTAAATAACCAAAATTAGTCAATTTCTATATGTTTTAAACAAAATATATTTTGAAATGTTCAATTTATGTTTATATTTTTAATAATTATTTTTATAAATATGAGAATTTCAATTATGATTTTTTTTAATTTAAGTTATATATTTGGATGTGTCAGTCAGTCGTGGCGCAGGGGCACAAAGTGTATAATCGACTGGTTGTGGGTTCAATCCCCACTCGAGGAAATGAAATATTAATTTACATTGATATTTGCATTTCTTCGCTCGGGTATCGAGGCAAAGCGCGGCGTTGAATTCCGCCACCCAACACGCAATTACTCCAGACCTCGGCGGAAAGTGGGGTACAGAGTATCTTAACTAGGTTCCCTCTGCCTGTTCGGGATACAGCGTGAAGCTGATGAAAATTAAATTCAAATGATGTAACATGGTAATAGGTAGTTGTTAAGTCCACAATATTAATACAAATATTTGCTCAGTATTTTTGCATAGACATTAAATACGTAGAATCTAGTAGATCTGTATTTCATATTGCCTTGTTCTTGTTAGAAGATTTTTATTGGAATAGATGAATATTGACATCTTTACTGGACAATCACGGAGGAAGGCTGATTTTAACGCTGGCCTACGAAAAGTGAAAATATCGTAGACGTACCGATATAGTAGATTTGCATTAAAGCAACTTATTCGTTTTAGTTAAAGAAGATCAAAACACAAACAAACCACCTAATAAGACACCAAGATGATATACTATCGAAGACAAACTTCGATCAACCAGGAATAATAAAAAAGACACGAATGAACTAAGTTAGTGGTGCTACTAAAAAAATTGGAAACCTTAGAATTTAATAGTTCGCTACGTTGCAGAATCCTGTCCTGTTTGATATTTTATATGAAGTAAAAATTCTTAACCTAATGTGCCGCGCCCTTTTGCTGATTTTTTTATTATTTTTACCTATATAACTATACCTTCCATTTTCAAAGAATAAAAAATTACGGCATATAATTTAAGTAAGGAAACAATGTAATCTTTAATTCTTCTTGTCTAAGCTTTAATGGAAATTATGTACACATAACCAAATTAATCACATTTAATTAGTAATTTTGAATAATTTTATTATGGCATCGTAAAATAATATAATTGAACTTAAACCTTACAATTAGAAAAAAATAGCTAGCACCAAATTAAGCAGCAATAAAAATATTAAGAAAAGAGCAGCCGCACGCAATTTGTTAAGACATGAAAAGTTAATACTACAATAATACATACATATAACCTTAAGCAATCCACTCTAGTCACGAACATTGTGTACCTACGGGCAAATAAAAATAAACCCTGGACAGCCCGTCCTCTCTCCACTCCATCAAAGGGGTAGCCCGGGTAGCTCGATTAAGTGTAGGTTCGAGTTTTATTTGCGGGGCCGGGGACGCGGGTCGTGAGCGGCGCCGCATTAATCATTAACGCGGCCCGCCTAATGACACCGCCGAAATGGGCCGGCTAGTGATGTGCCGCGTGATTATCGATGATTCTATTGTAACCGACGGCTAACCGTGTTATTTGACACCTACAGGTAAATCGTAATTGGCTACCGTTCATCTCGTATGTAACGCTTTTCGATTCAAACGTCAAAAATAGAATGAATGGCTGAGTACAAGTATTATTTATCTATTTTCAATACTCTTATGAGATAGAGAATTTTAATGATGACATTTATATATTAATTAATGTAAATTATGGTCGTTGACCTTCAAAATTGTTTATTTTTTAAGATATTATTTGAAGTAAAGCTGCATATTCCGATAACATCACACTCACGTACCATCTCTAAACCGATATTAGATGTCGCTATTAACTCCGCAAAACGTAATTAATCGAATAAGTTTATGATTGATATAACCAGTTTGCGGGGTGCTTAATTCACTTTCCCAATTTCTAAGACCCGGACGCTTTTATAGGGTTACCCTTTGAGGAAGTTGATCGGTTCATCAATATATAAAAGATTTCGTTATATTTCACTAAGATTATTCTAGAGGAGATAAATTGTCGCGCAGGGACACAACCGTGTGACTGTAACTGCGACAGGTTGTGGGTTCGATCCACACTCGAGGTAAGGAAAATTTTATTATTTTCATTTGTTCATTTTGGTGTCGACGCAGAGCGTGACGTTGAGTTCCAGCATTCTACTCGCAATGCCTCCAGAAGCGGAGTGTCTTAACAATAGGTTCCCTCTGCCTACCCTGCTACATGTGGGATACAGCGTGAAAAAATATATAAAGATATAAATATACTAATAGGTATATTTTCTCACTGCTATGGTCGAGGGAGCATAAATAATAAATTAAATAAGATTAAAGTAATAAGACTAGAAACATATGTGCGAGTTTCTCCAAAATTACAGTAGCCATTATAGTGTATAATTGATGATGGTTTCATAAGAAGTGTAAATAAAATAACGAAAAGAGAAATCGGTCTAGTTTGTGAACAAAATAAATTGTATTTCGTCTTGGTGGTTCACAAAACTGAGGGGAAAAGACTACACACACACATCGTAATAGGAATATCTTAACAATTATAATTATATATCTTTTTTAATTTGGATGGTACAATATAACAAATAATGACAAGGTTCCGCCACTTAACACTAAATGCCTCCAGAATCAGGTTGGAACATGGGGAACAGAAGGATCTTAATGGGAACAGAGTTTCTTAACACTAGGTTCCCAGATGGCTATCCTGCTATGTGCGGGATACAGTGTGAAGTTAAATAATTAAAGAAATAACTATTAATAAGCACTTGAATATTCAAAGATTTACTTTTTTAGAGTCACGCGGTGTCCCTCGTATACTCATAATAGGGCAGGCAGAGGGAACCTAATATTGAGACACTCTATTCGCCACTTACCGCCGAATTATCGAGGCGTATTACCAGAGGAAATAAATAAATATATTAATAAATAATAATTCCTTCCCTCGAGTGAAAATCGAATCCGCAACTGTCACTTTTACAGTCACACGTTTGTACCACTGCGCCACGACCTCGTAGTTTCACTTTGATGTTACAATTTTATTTAAACAGAATTAGTCATTCAGATAATTACAAATTAGCAATCATGATTGCGATCAAACACACACTTATAGCTGACTTAACACTTTGAGGACGCACACCCGATGAAGTGGCATGAAAAAGGCTACATAAAAAGAGGGAGGTTCCGCGAGGGGACCGAGGGGGACGCAATTTGTAATATTTCACGAGCCAGTAGACGCTTATTAACTAGGCGTGCAAAAAACACGCAGATGCTCACAACCTTCGTTGACAATGACAAACGAGCCTAATAAAAATAGTTATGTGAATGCAAAAATGCTAATAAACCTCAAAATGGTAATAATGTAGGTACTTGCTTGTAATTTATATTATAATAAGTGAAAGTTAATTATTGGACCGTCATGCCACAGTGAGTAAACATATGATGGTTGTAGCTTCAATTCTCAGTCGGGTAAATGAATTCTTATTTATTAATATTTTCATTTCTTCGCTCTTACTAGAGCACGGCAAAGCGCGGCGCTTAATCCCGCCACTCAACAGTGCAGGCAGTGCCTCGAAAATTTGATGGAAAATAGAGTGTCTTAACTCTACGTTCTCTCTGCCTACACTGCTATATGTGAGATATAACGCTGAAAAAAAAAATTCTTTTACTGCAATAGACATTTTCAAGCGTTTTTACATTTTCTTTTTAGGCGTTTTTACATTTGCTTTTTTACGTTTCTAATATTTTTGCAATATTTATTATTAATTTATAAGTAAAGAAACGATAACGTAAATGTGTAACACATCTGACTAATGTAAAAAGTCATATCGACTCTACTCACAGCATTGCAAGATGGGAAACCAGGGCGGGATTCAAATTATATCAGCATAAAATACTTATATGAAGTTTATAAGATGTATCATTTTAAAACTCTCTGAAGTGTAAATGTAGATTATCGTTTTTTATATAGATGGAAGTGCTAAAAAGGGAATGGCTTATAATAAAAATATTTGAATAATGATATGACTTTTTTGTTAAAATATAGGAAGGTAGAGCAACATTTACTTATTATAATCACGTCAATAAATTAATCAACTCCACACAACAACACGTAGGTTTCTGAATGTATTCTAGCTCTGGTAAGAAGACAAAACGCGGCGTTCAGATTCATTATTCGTTAAACAATGTTTTGAATTTTGAGGGAAATGTAGAGTGGAGAGCGGACTTTATGAACTGCTATTATTAGATATTATATGCGAGATGCAGCTAGGGAAAATAGCGATGCAGTATTAAACAGTTTTTGTATTTACAAATGAACTACATCCTATTGATGAGATGGATTGCGTTACATTATAGTATCTATAATAATACGTAATCCATCCCTGCACTCCAACTTTTCCGGAGAGTTATTAATCGCTATCCGGGGCGACACTTAGCCGCCCACTACCAGCGTTCGAGACCAAATCGATATCCACTTAATACTAAGTACGGCTATTATATTGTGCTTCTCTTTTCTATACTTTATATGAAGGTATTCATTATATCTCGTTGATAATGTAGACCTTAAAAAATAAATTTTGTTTGACCAAAATTATCTTAATTTTCGTCTGCACCTCCAAAGCTAATTAAAATTATATGGTTTTTTTTTTGATATTTCTAAAAACATGATGTTATTCAATAAAGATTATAAATAGTATTAAAAGAATAAAATTTTATTCGAAAATAACAATAAAATGTAATGCGCATTCAAATATTACTCCAATTAAAATTTTCCAAGGAAGAATACCTACTGCCTACGGTACACCGGTATGAAACGAAAAGTAAGCAACGCCCTTCTTAATAGCCAAACCGTTTAAACTATACGTATAAACATTAGAATGTACTTGTACAGACAAAGTTCCAAGTGAACAAATTTTTCAATACAATTTTCAACTCTATCGGTTCAATATTAAGGTTCTATTTAAATAAAATGCAATGAGTGAGTACAGCTATATCACGTTGAAGTACTCAGGGCGGGCCGCCCAAACGTTTAGCGACCGTTTAACTAAAGTTTGTAGGTGTTCCTAAGGACACACCCACGAGGGCGAAGTTTTTAAATATTTTTTCATAGTTAAATATCTTTTCTACTAATATATACATGTATTATACAAATATACAATACATCACATTACATAATATATAAATGGTAACAAGCAAAAACGCTTTAGTACAAAATACAGTTTTTATACTGAGCATATTTCTTCTCAATTTGTATATAATTTATGTTATTTTTACTTATTTTAATTATTAATATTAAAGTAACCTATTCCAACGAAACGCCCAACATTCGATTCTGGTAGAAATAACTATGTATATGTAAAAATATGCAGTTGACTCGGTTTATGTATTTTATGACTGAAACGCCTTTGCTTTTATAAACCTCACATATAAGTAACTACATAAGTATCTAATTAGTCAATTTCAACACTCTTATGTAAATAAAAATTCTAATCAATATGTAAACTTCAATATCATTAAGATATTCCGCACGCAACAGTACGCGAGTAACGATGGCGTTTGATATGCTAATTTATATAATTCTCTTTTTTTCCCGACTCTACCTAGGTATATGCAAGTACTGCTCACTCACATGGAGTATGTGCAAATGTATCTTTAAATTTCTTATAAAATATATTTTCTATATAATTCTTAGCAAGGTCGGCAGACTGTCTTAACACAACCAGCTTTCCACCGAATTATGAAGGCATTGCGTATTGAATGGCGGAACTCAACGCCGCGCTTTGCCTCTACACCAGAGCAAAGAAATGAAGGGTATTTCTTCTAGGGTAAGGGAATGTCTAATAAGACATTTCTTTTCTTTTCGAACTCAAATAATTCTTATTCGAAAAGAATATTATATAAAACTGATTGGTCTTATGATCTATACCTAAATTATGTCTTGCACAGCTCTTCAGGTACATACGGACCTATGTAATAATTGTCTTATTAATTGTATGTAAAAATTTTATCTAAATGTTTTAAACATTTTTAAAGTGTTAATCCACACTTCGGAAAGAAAAATACTTATTTAGAAAA
>DWAN01004432.1:0-12180 GCA_018230445.1 Heliconius hewitsoni | reverse complement strand
TATATATATATATATATATATATATATAAGTATGTGTATGTATGTCTGAAAGTGGGGAATGGAGTGCCTTGATACTGACGGAAAATGGAGAACTGAGTGTCTTTAATATTTGGAACATCTTTAAAGTGTTATTTCGCACTTAGGAGAGAAACGAAAATACTCATAAAAAACATATTAAAAAAATACGTAGCGGAATTTAAATCGGCACCTTTTGGAAACCGTCCACAGGCTCTGGCCAATAAGCCATATGTTCTAATCAAGCTACGTCCTGTCCTAGTGTTAGGTGATTGGTCCCTTCTGCTAACTCAGCTACGTGGGAAATATCGTGAAATTGCTTTAAAACTAAGTAACTTAAACTACTTAAGTAAAAATCAAACCAGCAACCACCGCATAAATAACAAACACTTTCTAACTACACGACGATATCTATAGAAAGGAAAAAAAACAAACAAAAAATATAACATTCGTTATAAGGAAAAGTTGTTCATGACTCGCGATGTCTATTTATGAATTCATATTATATACTTTGAAATAAAAGCTTCGTTTCCATACTTTTTCATATTTCCTGTATATGTGTAACAAAAAAAACTTTTCAATTTACAGCTTAAGTAAGCTTTTTAAGAGAGAGGATATAGTGTGAATATATAGGATAAAGCCTGGAACTAAAACATATTTAATTAAATAGTACAATTTAAGCAATTACAATGTTTGATAACTAATCAACATAGGTTTCAACCACTTTTCGCCGAATTCTGGAAGCATTGCAGGTTGAGTAGCGGAACTCAACGCCACACTTTGCCTCAACACCAAAGCGAAGAAATGAAAATGTATAATATTTTATTTGGGAATCGAACCCGCAATCTGTCTTGGTTTAATCACACGCTTGTGCTCCTGCGCCACGACTGGTCTTGGAATATAAAAATGAATATATAGCGTAGGTAATATAGGCAATTATACGAATACCTGAACCATGTATAATGGGGCTATAAACAAATAAAAATCTAGATTTTATTGTATAGAACATTTCCTGTACTGAGTCATTGTTCTAGTAAAAATAAACTTTTAATGCTTTCTACCTTTTTTTTTACTGTTTTCTCAATTATATTTTTCGAACATTTTCATTTTTATATTTTCATTTAATTTGTATATTCTTAAAAATATTGTTAAAATTGATTGAAAGAGTGAGGTTTTTCTTTTAAATAAACAACAACAACATAAAATATATTCTTTTAAGAAAAACAATGAAAAAATCCGTAGATTTATAACATCGAGACGCGCGTAAAATCTTTTGTGGAACGTAAAAATACTTTAGTACTTCGCTCTAATGTATTCGCGAGTATACCGTCACGTGTGATTGACATTTTGTTTCTTATGTTGTACTTATATTGCAATTTTTATGTGTTTTACGGCTTAATACGATTTTATAAGGCATCGTGGCGGAATGGGACCGTTATAGTGATCTATGGTTGTGGGTTCAATTCCACGTAAAGGTTTCTTTTTATTTAGTTTCACGTTGTACTCCGCGCAAGCAGAAGAAATCTAGTGTAAATTTACTCGGCTTGGCGATACTATGATTAATTTATTACTGCTCGGTTACAAGATAAAACACTGCGTTGAGTTCCGTCACTCAACAAGCGATGTCGAAAATTGGACGAAAAGTGGATAACGGAGTAAGGATGGCTTATGCTTAAGTTATTTTTATAGCTTTTATATGGCAAGACAAAATGTGGTGTTTAGCTCCGCGTATGTATATTTTGTATAAATTTCCTTTCACTTATTACACAAAGACTATTTATTCTATCTAAAAGAACATCACCTACAAAAATAACCGGCATCGCGACCTTCAATTAACAAATAAAACGGTACGACAGATAATTTATCATTGGGTTAACATTATATACTTTTTTTCACTGTATGCCGGTTATAGCAGGGTAGAAAGAAGGAACCTAGTATTAAGACACTCCGTTCCCCATCCACCGCTCACTTTTTCCACTCAGCAATCGCGATATTGCGTGCTGAATGGTGGAACTCAACTGGTTTAACTTCGCTGGTTACCAGAACGAGGTTCTTTATCCTGAGTGAGAATCGAACCCACACATCACGTTTATAGTCAGATGTTGTCTTTGATAAATTATATAATGTATATAAATATCTCAGAGTAAATTACACGGTGTTGGCTGCAATTTGCATTCGCTTAAGAAGTCAAATAAATCCACTGAGTGGCATCTAAAAGTGCTTCGTGTGACAAATTGTGATTTCAGTTCTACTGAAAAATGGATTTCAGAGTTTTTCAAATATATTAAACGAATTGTGCAAATAATATAGAATGTTTTTAGTAAATAATGCTTGGCTAATTATGCCAGATAATTTCTAAATACATCAAGATAAATTAAAAAATCTGTACAAGCGCGAGACCGGCTCTCCCACCGAGGGTTCCGTATAAAAATTGGAGGCCTTGAGTTTTGTTCTGAAATTCAAGCATAGCTTAGACAGAGCCTTTTCATCTGATACCTCACTTGAACTAGCGGTTTTAATATCAAATTTTGCCCCCCTTTAAATATTTTTTTATTATTTAACCACAAATATATATAGTTTTTATTTATTTTTATATATAGTTTTTATTTTTATTTTTTTTCCTGTACCAGTAATAAGTATAGATCTAGCTACGACATTTCATAATTCTATTCTTTTTATGCTCTTTGTAATGTCAAAATATTCATTTTTTGCAATATATTGCATTTATAAATGTAGATTTTTTTTCAAGTAATCAAAGAACCGTAGATCTCAGTTTATAGTTCATATTTCAACTCAATATCTCCAAGCGTTCCTGTTATAAAGGCTCTTGACTGACAGACAGACGGACAACAAGGTTATCTTATAAGGAGTCCTTTTTTTCTTAAAAAAAATAATAATATAATACTCATGTTGGCACAGACTCCAAAAATACATTTTAAATAGTAAATAGAAATATGTATAATCATCATTAATATTACGAATTTGACATAATTGGGGCAGAGATACAAGCGCGGGATTGTTTATGCGACGGTTGTGGGTTCGATTTTCACTCGGGGGAATTCAATATAGTATTGATTTATTTTCTTTGTTTGCTCGCTTGCTAATGTAGCAAACATGCTCAACACGCATGGCTTCCAGAATTCGGCGAAAAAAAGAATCTGAATGTACATGCGACGGTTGTGGGTTCAATTCCCATTCGCTATGCTGAGATAAAGCGCGACGTCAGGGTCCGAGATTGAACATCGGAATATCTAGAATGTCTAGAAATTGAGCGAAAAATTAAAAAGATTCGTGAAACTATAAAAAAATATATTTAAACTTGGTGAATATATGGATAAACCCTCATGCGTGGATGCTTACATTGTTTAGTTTAAAAAAATAATCCATAAACAAAATAACACAAAAATAGCATTATGAGCCGTCATATCATACGGCCCTTTCTTTGGCCATCCCTGTCCTAATCTAACAACGAAAAATCTCATAAATCCAAGTGGACGATGTTTTTACACGTCTGTATGACGCGCGACCTAAACAAACAGTTGTATAGATTAAATAAGTATAGAGATTACTTATTTTTATATATTATTAGGAATATTATGTAGTTTTATTTATTTTATTATGAAATTGGGTAGATCTATGCCTGACTAAGTGTAGTGGATTACAATGTTAGACGAAAGAAGTTGAGTTGAGTGGTGGAGTTAAACACCGCACTTTGTCTTGTTACCAGAGCGAATAATAATTCATTCCCTTGAGTTGAAATTAAACCTAAACCTGTCATGTTTGCCGGTAAAGTTATTTATTGTAACACCTAAACTAAGCAGTAGCTATATCTAACAAGCATATTAGGAATAAGAAAAATATGATACAATATTTCCATTTAGACAAGAAGCTAAATAAGTTATTTTAAAATAATGTCAATAGTTTAAAGCTTATTTGGCTGAACGCCCTAATCTCAGGAACCAATGGTCCGAATTGAAAAAAGTATTTTCTATATTCGATAGTCCATTTACCGAGGAACAATATTGACTACAGCCTGTATTACAATACGTCAATTTTATCTGTTTAATTAAACAGATACAATTGACGTATTAGAGTTGTATTACACAACTCTAATAATTAGATTTGAGTCGGACATTTAGAATGTCATCGTGACATACACAATTGTTCATTTATTGTCATATCACTACGGGGCGAAGCCGGGTTTAAAAGCTACCTTATTCTACTTTATAAGAAATTAGTCAAAAAATTATCGATTAAGCGAATCAAGATATTAAAATAACAGTGGAACTACAAAAGTTCACTGCAAATACTCTATAATAACTACTCTGTAACATACATACGTACACTACTTGCATGAGGAATGGGGAAAATGAAAAATGTGTATATTTTCTTTCCACCATGTTGATTGGATACGGTGAAAAAACACGGTGTGTTTTTGACAAAAATATACTTTTTTGGATATACATTCGCGTTTTAACAAGTAAGCTCTATATTTCGTAGAAAACTATCTGCTTTTCATAAATTTTTGTTTCAACAAATTTTATCTTTACTTGGTTATTCGAAAAATGTCTGTATTAATATTATACTAAAAGTAAGAAACGCTGTAGAATTTCACGTCCTAGAATATTAACCATAACGGGGTAGGCAGAGAGAACCTAATAGGGAACGGAACTTAACACTCCGTTCTCCACGTGCCGTTGCTAGGCCTAGAGGCATCTTGAGTAGTGGAGCTTAGCGGTAAGCCAAGATTTTAATTTTCTAAAAATGAAAATAATAAATAAGTCATTCCCCCAAGTAGGAAACGAACGAAGGCGTCGTATTACAATGAAGCGATTGTGCCACTGTGCCATGACGGCTTTCTGGAAGAAAAAAATATACGAGTAATAATTTGAAAATATTATATCTAAAACATATAAAGATTTTGCCTAAAAAAAGCGTTTTTATGAGGAAATTTAAAGGAAACAAGGTAAAATTTAATGGCAGATATCATTGTGCATATAATATAATATTAATTTTACTTCCATAGCATTTTGAACAAGCAAATTGAATAAACCCTTTTGTGTAACCTCTCTTCTAATTGTCACAAAAATGTAAATAAATGAGGCAAGGGCTAAGTCTTACAATCCTTTGTTATTTATTAAGAAAGGAAAACAAAAACGACCAGCTAAATTAAAAATTATAAGCTAAACTTATACTAATACAATTGCTTACAATTGTTGTTGACGTCGTCGTAGTGTCTTAACACTATGTTTCATCTCTCCACCCTGCGTGATACAGCTTGAAGCTTAAAAAAAAAAATTTTTTTAGCAGAGTATGCAGAGAGAACCTGGTGTTAAAACTCGCCGTTCTCCAGAATAATTTAATACTAACTTTACTTTACGAGTATAACAGTATTTCATATAAAAAGAAAATACATATATTGATTTTTCCTAAAGTGAAATTACATAGATATTAATTGGGAAAGATAATTGCTGCGGCTCCCACTAGATTGGATGTTCTTGGTGATTGGAATTTCTATAGAGTATCCTCTAGTGCCTATTTTATAGATCACCTATATAACATTTTATTATTACATTGTGTAACACGTTTAAGAACCCCATTTTAATTTTATTTAAGTTATTTTCTTCTTTCATATAAGTAAAAGAATCATCATCAGAATTCAACTTCACGCTGTATCCCGCACACAGTAGGGTAGACAATTCTAAAATACCTAGATTTTTTCGAGGCATTGCGTGCTGAGTGGCGAAACCCAACGCCTAGCATCAAATTAAATCAGCTTCACGCTGTATCCCGCACACAACAGGGTAGACAGATGGAACCTAGTATAAAGACACTCCGTTGCCCACTTTTTGCCGATTTCCGGCATTGTGTGTGCGGAACACAACGCCGCGCTTTACAAATAAAAAAAATACTAGTGGATATTTGAAATGCTTACTAAAACCTCGTATTTCCAGTGTAAAGGGATTCGTGTGATAAAGTTTTTTTTTTAACACAACTACAGTTCAAACTTTCAAAGAGACTATGTGTACAGTACAAAAAGAACGTGATAAAATCGGTCGGTCGAAATTTAGATCTGACTGAATCATGTAGGAGTATGCACGGCTGGGCTTTCCAGCCGAGTTAACTTGGTAGTTTGCACTACTGCTAACTTGCCTGGAGCTTAGGACTCGATTTTAGTTTTAAAATCTTTAGAGAAAGTTTTGTGTGAGATTGTGGATTTCATTGATCATAAATTGGCGATTTTATTTTCTTTTTCAGCTTTACGTTTTATCCCGCACACAGCAGGGTAGGCAGAGGGAACGTAGTGTTAAGAAACACCGTCCCCCACTATCCACCGAATTCTGTTTCACCGAATTGATTAATGGCAATATTTCATTTTATTGAGTGGAGATCTACTTCGACCACCAGTCGCGTCTACAGTCACACTTTGCGACTGGCTTCCAAAGTAACTAATAATTTAATCATTTATTGAAATAGAAATAATATATATATATATAGATCAGCACGACACACGTGTACGACACTTAACACTCGTTGTACCTAGAGTATTTTTGTATGAACACGAGTGTCTCTAATCTAAGGCTAATTGACATCAGCCAGCAAGCCAATTCTACAACAACCTTACTACTATCAAATTACTAAGTTTATTTGTTTTACTTGGCACCGACTTCAAAATAATAAAAAAACTTATTTAATGGTTTTTGTTTAACTAAATAAAAATACAGAAAATAATTTTCTTATTGTTTAGTTTAATGTTTAAATTTTTTTTTCGGTTAAACAATAAAGTATGAACATATTAAATCATCAAATCAAATCGAGTTCATCTGTCACAATGTTCGAACAAGCTCTGCGCTTACATTGAGGTTACGTATGTACTCGTAGAGGCAACTTAGTTAGTAGTTAGTATGCCAATTCTATTGATCACTTTCAGGGGACGGACGTTAGGAACTAGTTGACTTACTGGATATTTTGTGACAATTGTATTTATTATATGGAAACATAATTTGGATTAAATTTATTTCAAGTTTTTGTGAATTTACATAAACAGTATGCTGATAGCTGTAGGTTTTTTTTCTCTAGAATAAAATATTTACATAGCTGCAACTTTCAGTTCTGTCACTATCACACTTTCTATGCATCCAATAAAATCTCCATTAAAATTGATAGTAAAGAAGAACGGTTGCACAATTTAAGTAACAAAAAAATTTCTTTGTAGAATTACAAATTTTAGAACGGGTTCCTTTTAAGTTGAACCTAGGTTTGTGAATAAAGTCCTTTAACGTAAGTTTCAGCGACTTTCGACTGAACAATTCAGTAGTGTTGAAATTAAGAGAACTAGAACATTCCAAATGTCGTATATTGGATTTCTAAGACAGTAAAGCTTTGTGTTTGAGAGATAAATTTCTTCAATTTATGAAATAACTTTTTATAGAAAATTTTTTAAAATGTGAACGTATTGGGACTTGAACTTGAAATTTTTTATAGGTTTTCTAAAGGCTTGCCATTCTATATGCAAGATACAGCTTGTAGCTACATAAAAAGTATTATTTATATAAATGTGTGACTTGTTGTAGGTTCAATCCCTACTCAAGGACATGAAATATTTATTTAAATTTATATTTTAATTTGCGCAGTGTTGAGTTCCGCCACAAATAACTAGTCTTTGTAATAAGATTATTTGCTATTTCAAGAATATAAATCGATATTCTAATGAGAAATTCTAGAAACGAGTCACTGTATATAATTTTCTTATTGCATTGGTTAAGAAACGGTACATTTTATATCGAAACCAAACAATAAATCAAATCGAGTCCGTCGTGAAAGAGCGATTTTCCCAGTTCAGTGTAGAAACACTGTAGAAAATTGTGGCATAGAACTTTCTAATAAATATTTTTGAAAAGAAGCCCTCGTAGAGTGGGGGCACTAGCGTGCGACTGTATGCGCGACGTTCTTCCGCTCAATTGTCTATGGCGGAAATTAAACATCTAATATGTTAATGTCCTTGCTTTGATAAAGCGGCAAAGGGTGGCGTTGAACTCCGCCACTCAACACTTAATGTATCGAGAATTCTGTGGAAAGTAAGAAATGAAAATGTCTGAACGGGTACAGAGTGTGGTCTTAACATTAGCTCACAGGTTGAGTTCCTACCTTTTCTACTGTTCTGCCTAGAATGTTATATATAGGAGATAAATACGCTTAGTAGCAGCGTTGAGTTCCACCATAATAAATAAATATCTTCTATTGGTATTCAACCCAATAAAATAAGAAAAATAATTATATGAAAAAAAATACATTATTCATTGTGGGTATACTTTTTAAAAGTAGCCAGGTAAACGTCAAGAATGAAATACTGAACGAATTATTTATGAATTCCTCACCTTTTTGTTTGATTTAGTTTTCATGAGATTTTTTTTGTGTAATATCATATTTTTGTTGAATAAGACGAAATATTAAAATTAAAAAATATATATTCAATATATAAACGCTATTTATAGCAATTATTATTTAATTAATTAAGATTGAAAAAGTCCCTACTCTGGAAAATTATTATATTTAAATTAATAAATAATATCTCAAAGTAATGTGGAAAGTGAAGACTAGAGTACCTTAACATCAGGTTATCTTAAAATAAACAGTCCAGTTTAAGTCCAAGTAAGTTCAACTTTGAAACATGAATCCCTCGCCGAATCCAGCTAGCAAGGCAGCTTTCGGAAAACCAGATGAATGATAATGAGGCTTGGCCGTAATGAGACTTGGCCGCTTGGCCACTATGTGTCTCATAAGAGGGCTTAAGGTCACCAAGCGTACATTGGAGCAAATGCTCAGTATTCCTAAGTGATGGGATCAGAAATAATGATATATATATAGGAGAATAGATGTAACAGACATTGCTCGAAGAATTTTCGAAAAATTCGGAATTGGAAAATCGATGGCTGCTACTCGGAAGTTCTTGAGTGGTGGCAAAAAGGCAGACGAGGGTTAGTGATCAGACTCCTTCATCAGTCAACCACATGATCACCAACGATCTGATGTAGATTGCCGGCAGCCGGTGGAAGCAGTCAATAAAGGATCGATGGCCGTGAGGATACTTACAGACGACTTATGTTCAACAGTGGTCGCAAGAATAAGTGAAATGATAACATGACATGACATGACATTATGATGAGAAAAATAAAAAATAAGCTAATTGAAAAGTCTTTTTATTTATAATACCTAACAAATGTCTAAAGAACAGTAAGACTGTAACACTAATTGTTATTTGCTTTAAAAAAAAGTTTTATTATCTTTTTAAAACAATACATTTAACACATTTTAAACAATAAATGATAGTGTGACAAACTCAAGTGAATCGACTAGAATTAGAAGCGAACCATTTGGAAGAGATCCAATTGCATTCAGTGAATAAATGACTGAGACATGTTGATATCATTTTATTGGACAAGTAGGAAACGGAGTGTTTTATCATATCAATGATTTACCTCTGGCTTAAAAGGATATATTTTATTATGTTGTGTGTTATTCCATAATAAACATAGAAAAATATTTTAGAAATCGTAAAAAAAATTGTGAGTTTCAAACAAGTGACAACAAAAATAAGCTGTAAATAGCATATTACCACGTAGCTCGATAAAAACGTATGGTTTTGCTAGAGCGCTTAAACTATATACAAGAAGTGTATGTTGTAGTCCTGCTGTGTAACGTTTTCTATATACTTTCTTAAGTAAATTACTATTTTATTGTTATTATTAACATAATTAAGAAAGTAGGAAACATAGTAGGTAACATCTTTGATTTTTCACCGATTATTACACATTTTAAATGAAACTATTTAACCGGATTAATCGTGTATATTTAATATCATACATTTTTGGAAAACTGAATTTTCAAATGATGGTTAAGTTTAGTGCATATTTACACATACATATGTCCTTTTCTGTGTTCCCTTATAACTGTTAAACCAGTGAACCGATATTGATAAATGATATGTCGTCGGATTTGTCTTTATAAAGCGGGTGTTACTGTAGACAGACAGGCATCATTTTTGTTTTCTTTATAATGCATATGTTTTATTAGTCTATTTATAAAATATTTAAAATTATCCAACACTATTGTAATACAGAAACATAAATAGATTCGTGATTTCATTTCGCTATCAAAGACATCGACGATCAACATTGTAAGGCCATTATATTTACATATAACAAGCTAACAAGCGTATTTCAGTCGAATTCAAATTATAATTTACTATAATGAGTGTTTATTGGCACAGTTCCCATGTTATTTTCTGTAGAAACGTGACTTTTCTACGGATTTTTTGAAATCAGCTTCACACTGCTTCCCGCACACAGCAGGGTAAGCATAGGGAACCTAGTGTTAAGACACTCCGTTCCCTACTTACCGCTGAATTCTAGAGGCATTGCGTGTTGAGTGTCAGAACGCCGCGCATTGCTGCGACACCAGAGCGAAGAAATGAAAATATAAATGGCAATAAATATTTCATTTCCTCCAGTGGAGATCGAACCCACAAACAGTCACACGACTGGATTCTTTTAATAATACATATCTACATATTCTTTGGAGCTAATTTTTAACTGTTTTCTACTATTTTAGTAAAAATACATATTTAAAAAGTACATAAATTTACAGTGTGCTTTTACTTTGTAGTTTTGTTGTTTTGTTTATATATTTATCTAATCTAGATCTAAATAACAGGGATAAACCTATTTTATAACATAGACTGGTTATAAAGTTTGCCATATACCTATAAACTTTTGTGATTGTCAGCAACGCACAGACGAAACTACGCAGCGGAGAATGATGAAATTTAGCATGTAGTTTACATCGGGAGTGTAAAGAAGCACTTAGAGAAAATATTCTATTATTCCTGCTTTTCTTTTCCTTTTTATGAAGCTGAAATCATACAGCTTTTAAATATTTTATCCCGCTTTTAAATTTTGAAATTTCTCGCGGTTAAATAGTTTCCCGCACAAATCAGGCTAGACGGAGGGAAACTCGGAAAGTAGTATTAGGTCACTCCGTTCCCATTAAGACACTTCCGTTTCCCACTAGTATTTCCTACCTGAATTGGGATTTTACGTTTTTAAACTACCTAATAAATAACTATAAAAGTAACATTATATCAATAATAAATGTAACCTTAATATATTTTTTGATTAAAGAAGTAAATCCCACATACATACTTTGTTTTATAACAGCACTGTCCTAGATGTAAGGATATTTATATGCGCAATAAATTTCCCCTACATTACGAACTAATAATAGTCAACGTATTCAAAGAACAGCCAAATGCAACATTGTAAGATTTAAAATTAGCATACATCGATAAATTATAAATTCCTGTATTTTTAATTTGAATTATTTTTTGAGCGATGAGACAATGGTTAACTGTATGCACGACGGTTTTAGATTCGATTCTTACTCGGGAAAAAAAATCCTCGTTCTTGCAGACAAAGTGCCGCGGTGAGTTGCGCAACTCGACATACAATATTAAGAACAGTGATGGAGAAAAGAGTGTCTGGACACTAGGTTCTCCGATATGAGATTGAAGCTACTATCATTACGTTTTCAGTTAGATACCAATCTAATTCACCATGAAGCCGAAATATTTCTTAAATTTTCTTATAAGCAATAAACTTACAAAGAGAAGTATCTAGTCTCAACTTATCCTTATGATCATGTGTCAACCTTTTCTTAGTAAAGCCTCCCGAGAGTGACATATTACATTTCAATAAGTGGCACCTTTTTTTCCTAAATCTATATTTATATGTGTAAGACCGTCGTGGCACAGCGGTGCAGCGTCTCATTATTATCACAACGGTTCTAAGTTAAATTTCCAGTCAGGGGAATTAATTATTTTCGTTTCTTCGCTCTGGTAACAAGATAGAACTCAGTGTCTCCGCCACTCAACACACAATGCCTCCATAGTTCGACGGAAAATGGGCAGCGGAGAGTTTTAATACTAGGTTCCCTCTATCTACACTGCTGTGCGAAACAAAGCGATGACGTTGTATATTTATATGCAAGTGTATATAAATATCTATATATAAATTTGTACACATATAAAATAAATACATAAGTCAGCTTCACAGTGTATCCCGCACACAGCAGGGTAGGCAGAGGGAACATAGTGTTAAGACACTCCGT
>DWAN01004431.1:0-12181 GCA_018230445.1 Heliconius hewitsoni | reverse complement strand
CCACAACCAGTCGGTTTTGCAGTCACATTTCGTGCCGCTGCGCTACGACTGGCCTCACATTTTTATATAGCTGTATTTTAGTTTTGAAAAATAAAACTATACGAACATATACGTTGCAAAAAGTTATGTGTGAAAATAAGGTGTTGTTAAAAAATGATTTCGTAATTTTAAAAAAATTATATTCAATTGAACGGCCAATACATTGAGAAATAACTGGCTAAAACCTAGGCGATAGAGTAAAGGTATTCATGATATATGTAGGTACATTCGATTTAATTATGAATTATATGAGATAATTATGTCGTTATCAGAAATAATTTGTATATCTTTTACCCTTTATAAAAATATAGGTAAAAATCGTTTGAGATAAATAAATAAATACAAAAAAAAATTACATTTCATCCCTACTCAATCCATAACAAAACTTTTGTCATCGGTCATTCCAAAAAAATCGGTGCAAAGGGACGTGGACGTGTGTCGGTGGCATCGACATGTCCGCAAGTGTCGATTAGTCGAGAAAAAATCGACAGAAACACGTTGTCGCTGTCATGTCTTGTCGCTTGACCGACGTATTCAGAAATAGATATAACGATAACGAATGAATAATTATTCAAATGGTGCAACCCGATCGAAAAAGTTAAGGTATGCAAGGATACAAAAATGTCGTTAAAACGCTGAGAATTCAACTAAGAATAACAAAATAAATGGATTCTCAGCCAATTTTATCGATTTATTCGATTAATTAGAGAGAAAGTAAACAATTAAGTGAAATACGGTAATATACATTCTATTGCCGTCGTGTAAACGTGCGCAGTCCTACGAAACTATGTGAACTTAGAGACGTGACATCTTCATCTATTAATCGATATTATGTTAATTTACGATTGGAGCTACCGCACTACGTATTGAGTAATGGTCTGATTTCTTAACCGGACTCAAATGGCGAAACTAGAAGTTAATAAGCAAATAAGATTTATACTTATTTAATTTGATTATTTTTAAATTTATTGTACGTTTAGTACAATATTTAAAAGTAGAATATATTTAAAATTTATCAATTATGAAAAGAAATCTAATATATATTTATTGAGTATTTCCCTAACATTTTTAATAAAATGTTTAAATAGGACAGAAAAAATATTTTTTTGTTACATTATATTTTTTTAAATATTACTTTTTGGGTGGTAAATAAAGTGAATAGCCAATAATTGTTCGAAATGCAAATAATAATAAAAAAATAGATTGTTTTATAAAAAAAAAAAATACAATCTAAAAATCTATATTCTTAACCCAGAAAGCAATTCAATCTAGCTAAAAAACCTCGATTCCACGCCGAGAATTCATCCACGTGGTATTTTGGAACCCAAGGTGAGGCTTTTATTTTGGATGTCACCCATTTGTTATACATTATACATATACAGATACCCACATATAGGCTGCCTATCGCGGCATCGGGGAATTTACAGACGGCGCCACCGACCAAACTGTTTATACAGGCTGTTCGTTTTATAAAAGTGAAATATTTTTTTTTGTTGCGCTATTTCAAATTTTAAACTGTATGTGATACTTTGTTTTGTGGAGGTTAGTGATTTTGGTTTGTATTAGAGTAGTGTATCTTAATTACTGTATTGACGATCTGTTTTGAATATAAAATCATCAATTGTTTTGTAATTGAATGTATTATATGCCAGTCAGTATTTGGCGGCAAGTGGGAAAAAAAGTGTCTAAATTGGAACGGAGTGTCTTAACTCTAGGTTACCAAGTCTCCGTCTACTCTGCTATGTGTGGGATATAGCGTGAAGCAAAAAAATATTTGAATTATATTAGATAACCGAACTTATATTACAGCTTATTAATTACATAATTTTAACAATATAAAATGTAACAGCTACTACGAAGATCAGAAAGTTATCTTTGCACAAATATTAAATTTTTATTTTTAATACATGCTGTATATTTCAAAATTGGGATTCGAACCGAATACAGTGGAATGCGTCGCGACATGAACTTATGAGTTACAGTTTGGACTTTTTTGTAGCGGAGAAATGGCGGCGCGGAAAATTGTCTCTTGGCTACTTTATATCACGATTTATAATTATTGATGTCATTAATACAAGTTTAAAAATGTGATATGAGCAACTGTCGTATTAAATGATAATTTTAAGTAATTATAATTTTTTAATTGTGTTGTGGGTTCGATTCCAGAAGATTCGAGAATTTTCTCGATATTTTTTAATATTTCCATTTTCATCGCTCTGGTGTCAAGGAAAAGCGCGGCGTCAAATTCCGCCACTCAACACACAATGTCTCCAGAATTTGGCGGAAAATGGGGAACGGAGTGTCTTAACACTAGGTTCCCTCTCTCAACCCTGCTGTGTGCGGGTTACAGCGTGACGCTAAAAAAATCAGTACTGTACCTTCTTAATTGAAATATACTGATAATGATGTACCTACTTCAAATTTAAGTTGCGTACTTCTCAATTCTATCGTAATGATGATGATTTTTTTTCTTTTGATTTAAAATTTCATCTCGGCTAAGACAGAAATGACATATTTTCATCATTTTCTTCTCTTTATCATTTAATATTTTTCTTTTTTTTTATTTGTGAGTGACGTCTATTTTATAAATAAAATAAAAGATAATATGTTAAATACTTTAAATACTGTATTTTTTTTTGCGGAATGACACCTTTTCATATGCATATAGATTATTAAAATAAGAAAAATATTGTATATATCACAGCATAGTATTTTAATAATAATAATAAAAATAAATCCAAGCCACTAAAATCAACTTCCCACTGTATCACGAACACAGCAGGCAGAGAGAACCTAGTGTTAAAACACTCCATTCTCCACTTTCTGCTGTATTTTGGAAGCATTACATGTTGAGTGGCGTAGTTCAACGCCGCGCTTTGCCTCGACACCAGAGCGTGAAAATGGAAATATAAATTTAAATAAATATTTCATTTTCTCTAATGAGGATCGAACCCACAACCGCCGCGTTACATTCACACCCTTGTGCCCCTGGGCCACGACGAAAGCCAACAAAGTGAACACCTTAAAAAAAGTAACGTAGATTTTTCATAGTATCATATTAAACCAAGTTATAGTAGGGCAAGCTTCGAATCCGCTTTTACTAAGAGATTTTAAGGATTAATCATATTACATATTGAGTTACAGTATGATAGATTAGACTTGCAATGTTGGTATACAGTTCAAATATTCTTATAAAAAATTATAAAATTAAGAATATAAAATATTAAGGCCAGTCGTGGCCCAGTGGCACAAGCGTGTCACTATAAGCACGACAGGTCGAGGGTTCGATTCTCATTTGAAGAAATTAAATATTTTGAATTTCTTCGCTCGGGTGAGCTGCCAGAATTGGGCATAATGTGGAGAGTGGTGCAGCAGTATTTGACTGTAACCCCAATGGTTGCAGGTTGAATTTTCACTCGATAGCCTATCGTAACACTAGACTAGGTTCCATTTGCGTACCTTGCAGAGTACAACGTGAAGCTAATAAAATATAAAATTATATTAGCTTCACGCTATATCTCGCACACAGCAGGGTAGGCAGAGGGAACATAGTGTTAGGACACTCCGTTCCCTAGTTTCTGCCGAATTTTTTAGGCATTGCGTGTTGAGTGGCAGAACTCAACGCCACGCGTGATGCCAAGAAAACCAAAAATATAAAAAAAAATACTTTAAAATATACCAAAATAGTATTAAAAAATTCTACAAAGCACACGGAAGCGGGTGACCCATAAATAACGATCAAAACATCTATTTGCGTATTACGAGAATCGGTCCTTGAGACGTTACAACTAATTTGACCAGACCAGGTACCATTCCTAGTAAATCCCACTAATCATTCCACGTAGTTCGAGATGTGGTTGTCCGTTGAATGTCAAACAGTGTGAGAAAAACCAGGTTATAATAGTTCTAGTCACGCATACGTCGATTTTGATAGTGAAAATTAGTTATTGTGGTTTTTTCACTAGTTCCCACATACAGCAGGATGAGCAGAGGGAACCTTGTGCGAAGACACTCCGTTCTTAACTATCTACCGAGTTCTGGAGGCATTGCGTGTTGGTTGGCGGAACTCAACGCCGCACGAAGGTCAAATAGGTTAAATATAGAGAAAGTAATTTCACAATGAATATTCTATCCCTCAAGTTTGATATAATATCTAGTACTACGATTCAATAAAATATTTCGTGTTGAAATTAAACTGCATTTTAGACATTTGGTTTATTATTAACTTTATGCTTGATAAGGTCATCGTAGCGCAGAGGCACAAGTGTGTGATTGTAATCGCGACGTTTGCGAGTTCGAATACCTCTCGCGGGAACAAATTATTTTCATTACCTCGCTCTGGCAACAAAACAAATCCACTTAAATTCCACTAATCGTCTAACAATGTCTCGATTTTTCAGACTACGTGTGTGTAGGGAACACACTAGGTTCCCTATACTGCTACGCGGGAAAGAGCGTGAAACTGCTATTTATCTTTTAAATGAGAAAATGAATTCGAACCCACACCTAACACGTTTTACACCCAACAACTGTACACAACAAAACTGTATATTAGAACAACAGTAAATTATATTTACACTTTTGTATCGACTACTTTTGTAATTTTTTTTTCATTAATTGCTTAAATGATTGCCCACAATTATATATTACGAATGGGCAACGGTCATTTACGTTTTTTTGTAACGATTGTAAAACCAATCGTTGATATTGCGTGTTTAAAATGCAAAAGAAATATATTTTTTCCTTTTTTATCGTCACGCCGCACACAGCAGGGTACGTAAGGGGAATCCAGTGTTAAGATCCATCTGGATCTGAAGGCATTGCGTGTTGAGTGGCGGAATTCAACGCCGCTCTATACCTGGACAACCGAGTGAAGATTTTTTTTTTTGAGCGAAGAATTAAATATTTCATTTTCTCGAGTGGGAATTGAACCCACAACCTATACTGTTCACAGTCTGGCCTCCACACTTGCAAATACAAAATCGACCATTTCACTTTGCATGTCCGGGTCGGCGTGATTGTTGTCCACAATATTCTCTTCACGAGCACCGACACCGTCAATCGACGCCTCTCGTCCGCGGGATTTTGGACGAATAAACTGTATCGGACGAACCGTATGCCTTCTGCATGTATATTGCTTTTTTAAATATTTACAATTTTGTGTGTGCGTTTTTTTAATTTGTAAATTCGATAAATTGTTTTTTTTTTACTTTTATAGATAGGTACGGTTTTACGCATTTTCAAAGTTGTTTTTTTTTTTGGTTCAACTAGTGCCCAAATATTCCGTTTTACGGTTTTTTTGTCAAGTTTGTAAAAAAATCATACCATAATCATATAATATGGTACATACACTACCATACTCTTATACGTTATATCATAACGGTAAAGTAGTAAGGTGTTATGACGCCAGTCGTAGACCAGGGACGGCAAGTTGTGGGTTCAATTCCCACTCAAAAAAATTAAATATTCAATATTTTCATTTCCTCGCACTGGTGACGAGACAAAACACGGCGTCGAATTCCTCCACTCAAAACGCAATACCTGCCAAATAGAAACAAAAGAAATGAGAAACGGGCGCTCTATCCCGCACATACCCCACTATATGCGGAATACAGCGTGAACCGAAAAAAAATAGCAGCAATAGTCATAAAACAAGCTAGTTCAATAAAATTTCTGTTTATACGCGTTGGCGGTCATTTGGTACCAATTCTTTTCATTGACATTAGCATATTGACGTTGCTTCCTTTTAAATTTGCAATTGTTATTAGTTCTAGGAGTCACCGCGTCTGGTCTGTTTGGAGCGATGACGTTGACTGGTGGTTTTTTTTTTTTCGTAAGATTTATTGTAGTAATGACAGTAAATTTGCATTTTTTTTAATGTTATTTTATAAGTGAACTTTTTTATTTGTATATTTTTTTATTTTATACGTAAAATTTTGTTTTTTTATAAATAATATCCTTAAAATTTGTTATAGAACATTTGTGTTAATAGCAGATTTTATAATATTATTTTTTAGTGATATATTTTTTTATGTGATGAGCTTTTAATCTTACCTTTTATATATTAATATATAATATTAAATTTCTTTGAAATATTATAACAAAAAAAAACATACATCTAACTAAAAATATTACTGCCTCAATAACTTTGATCAAGACCTTGTTATTATTGAGAATATAATTAAAAAAAACTAAATATACGATATTATCATAACAGATAAAAAAGTTAAACGAACCACAGAAAAAAAATCCATATCAAACCAGATCGTCATCACTAAGCAGATCACGTAAGGTCACACTCCGTTGCACTAAATAGACCTGTGCTAGCGTGCTCGACGTGATCTCAGTGCCATACTGCTTTATAAATGTGAAACGATATTGTGGGACTTCCAAAAAATATTCACTTTGCCATTGTATAAACACGGTATAACCTAAAATTTCGTATATTTTTTTAGTCGAAAATAAGAAAAAAGTACCAAAAATATTGACAATCTCCAAGATCCAGAAATGCATGGACCGATTTAGATGAAACTCGAACTGTGATATATATTTACCTGATTTGGAACGGATAATTTCGATATAACATAACATTTCGGAAAAAATATAGTAATATATATATATAAAAATGCATACGAAATTTAGCACATGTGCTTAGAATTCCGAATAGACTGGTCAAATTGATGATTTCCTTTTTTTTAAGTCGGTTAATAATTTCATAAGAAAAATATATAGAGCCATATACATTTGAGGATATTTATCATGTCTTGTTTTTTTTTTACATTGGTTAGAAAAAGCATACTTTTAGCTTTCGCCATCTGCATCTGCAAACGGGTTGGAAAGTAGAGTATAAATTGATTTTTGTGTGCACCAAGAAACATGTGTATTTGAAATGAAAAATTACTCATTAAAAACATTCATTTACGAAAATTTTATTATTAATAATATTAAAGGCCAGTCGTGGCGCAGGGGTGACTGTAAAAACGACTGGTCGTGGGTTCGATCTCCATTCGAGGATATGAAATATTTACTCAAATTTATATTTCCATTTCTTCACTCTGGTGTCGAGGCAAACCTTTAAAATACTATAATTTCAAGATATGAATGTTTAATAATAATCGTTAATTTTGAAATGTTTACTCTATCGACGTTTACTCTACTTCTATCGACGATCTAACATCAAAACTTTTGAATATTATATATGACTTTTAACAGCAAAAAAATATTAAAAATAAATTTTTATCATCTTTAAAGAAAACCGACGTTCATTAATCTGAAACTTAAATTGATATTACTCTGGAGAAGATCAAGTTATCAATGTCATAAATCATAAAATTTAAACGTTTTTTAAGTGGTTTCCGTCAAACTGATTAGGCATAAAGATTCTTAGTGGTTTCCACAAACGGGGTGCTTGTTTTTGACCCTGGGTTCAACAGATAGCTTAATAGATACTGATAATTTTAAATTATAGCTCCAACTAACAAAGACTGTTTGATTATTATCTTTGTGAAACGTTTTCTACCAATATAATGTAAGGATTTCTTGATAGAATTATTGTAAAAGGCCATATCGTTCGTTTATTTGCGCATTACGTTGAGTTATGTAAATTTTATTTATTGAATTATTAGTATTTATTATATTGAATTTTTCGGTATCCCGAATATAGCAGAGTGGGTAGAGGGAACCTGGGAACCTAAATAAGATACTCTGTTTCCATTCAGACACTTCCATTCTGCACTTTCTGCCGAATTTTGGAGGCATTGCTTGTTGAGCGGCGGAACTCATATTGATATTAATAAAAATAATTTATAGATAATTTATTATTTACTATTTGAGAATAAAATATCATGACGCAATAAAAAATCTAAACTAAACGCTTTTTTAGGCAGGAGACACACAATGAAAATATTTATATATATAGAAATCATATATTTAATTTATAAATAAAGGCATCTAAGTATATGTTATTTTTTATAAACAAAACGAAAAATAAATAAATATAAAATGTATGAATCATTTGTTTCATTTACAAAATACATGTATATGTGATTTTTTTATAAACAAAACAATAACAAAAATAAATATATTTACGACCTACGAGTCAGTGTCGCTAATTAGAGCCCTCGTAAAACTGAGGGTCCGTCGTCAATCAATGTTTAAGGGCGCGAGTTATCGGCAGTTCGACTGATGTGCGTGGATGCGGTAATTATAAGTAAGCAGATCATTGCAGCCGAGATAAATATATTTTAGTTGAAAGTATTTAATATCTATATAGGGTTTTTTTCGTTTGTTTGTCTGTATCCCGTTATATACGGGGGCAGGGTAGGCTGAGTGACCCTGGTGTTAAGACACTCCTTTCCCCATTTGACGTCGAATTCTGGAGGTATCGTATGTTGAGTGGCGGAACTCACACCGCGCTTTGCCTCTATACCAAATCAAAGAAATGAAAATATTAAATATTTAATTTCCTCGAGTGAAAATCGAATCCAATACCTATAGCGTTTTCAGTCACACGCTTATAACCCATGACAGGCCTTAATTAATTATATTTTATTATATAATAAATAAAAATATCACCTTAATTCCTCCTCCTTAAACCTAAAGTTATTATTTTTATAATTTTTTTAAAGCATTTATTAGAAACTAATGTCATGCTTTTTACATGCCTTATCCATTTTAACCATAAAACACAAATCCAAGTTAAACATTTATGAAACCTTATCTCAGTGTGTCCCAGTCCTTTCGTGATGTCACCGACCACGTGAAGGTTAAAAGAATTAACAGGATGCAAATACAAAAATCGTTGGCGGTTACGACTGACTGTACATTTACGGGAAATGAATTTTTGTAAGGTAAAAGCCCGGCGTTGAGCGCCGCCACTTAACACCCGGTGCCTCGACAAGTACGGCGGAAAGATGTATCATTAGGGTCCCTCTGCTACGCTGTATCCAGCACACCGCAGGGTAGACAGAAATATAGTGATAAGACACTCCGTTTCCGCCGAATTTTTCGACGCATTACGGCGGAATTCAACATAGGGCTTTTGGATTCATTCGAGAACGAAGAAATGAATAATTTATTTCCTCGAGTGGGGATTGAACCCACAACCAGTCGGTTTTACAGTCCCACTTTGTGCCCCTTTTATTACATTCACGTCATATTTTTTTATATAAACAAATGTAAGTGAATACGTTGAGTTCCACCGTTCAACAATCAATGCCTCAAGAATTTCGCCGGAAGATGAGAAAACGAAATTGTCTTAATGGAAACGGAGTGTCTTAACACTAGAACAGTGTAGAAACAAAACATAATAAATATATATTTATGCTCCAACAAGTCTTGCTCTGGATGAAGATAGCATAATCATATACAAAGTACATACCCACTATAAAAAAAAAGATCATAAAAACAAAAAAAAACCAACAGCATCTAGTGTCTAATTCTGGGGTCATTCAATACACGCCTTATAACAGGTTAACAAACATGTCAGACAGATAGAAGCGTCATATACCGACTGGCATATTGGCATATTATATTATATTATGACCGCAAATTCCATATTATTTTCAAGTAATTTGTAATGTTTGTACTGCGGTCACGTTGTTCCATAGATATAATTAAGTTTGTGATACTTTAGTGATGTATAGTTAACGGAGTGTAGCCAGAAATTAGTTGTTTATATGCCGAGATTAGTGTAATAGCAGGTTTTTGTTAGTGGATTGGTTATTCTTCTTTTCCTTTAGAGGAATGCCTAGTAATAATTGGAGTGTGTGATATTTTTCCCTATTTTTAGTTCTGTTTTAAGCTTTTGGTAGTTGTGATTTGGTTAATTCAACAATATGATAGTAGGTTCAAATTCCACTTGGGTAAATGTTTTAATTTATAACATAGCATGATATGTTGGTATGATGAATAAAAGAGATGGAGAATTGAGAACAGAGTGACATGACATTTAAATCAATGTCTATTAACTACACAAAACGCAAAAAACAAATAAAAAAAAATATAAGAAATACTATTTATTTCTCCAAATCAATTTTGTAATGCTTAGAGGCCAACATAATACTTTAGTATACAGTAAAACTTACGCAAATTTCACACTTATTATTATTGAAATAAAGCGGAATTTTGCTTTGAATTTTTCAAATATCGCTGACATATTTATTGACAATAAAATTCAATGTGACACACATTAATTTTCTTTGTCATTGATACCTAATATACCTAATATCATATTCATATGAACAATAAACTCTTCAAATTTATATTTTCATTTCTTCGCTCCGGTGTCGAGGCAAAGCGCGGCGTTGAGTTCCGCTACTTAACACGCAATGCCTCCAGAACTCGGCGGTAAGTGGGGAACGGAGTGTCATAACACTAGGTTCCCCCTGCTTACCCTGCTGTGTGCGTGATACAGGGTTTTTATGGCAAAAAATGACCTTAGATTTAAAAAAATGTGTTACAGTGCTGTAAGGTACGAGGGTATAAATTTTATATAATAACATAAAAAGAAAGTTTTTTTTTTATTAATATTTTTTTATAGTATAAATGTTTTTGAATTATATTCTAAATATATTATAAAATAAGTATACGTAGATAAAATTTAACTTATATTTTTTTATAGTTTCATGCTGTATCCCGCACATAGTAAGGCAGGCAGGAAACCTGGGAACCCAGTGTTAAGCTCTACTCTATTCCCAATATGACACTTTCAGTCTTCACTTTCCCCCGAATTCTTGCGTGTTGAGTGGCGGAACTCAACGCCGTAACATTTTGTAGTAGTACTACATGTAAATGTATCAATTGCCTCATAAATTAGAGATCTATTGTTATTTTTTAATTTGCAATGGTCTTCCATAATTCGAACTTCAAATCTCACATGTCAGTTTATCTTTTTTCAAAGATGTACAAACAAGAAGTAAATAAAAATCATACCATAGCTTAGAGGCAAAAGTAGATAAAAAAAATGTATTTACATGGATTTCTAATTTAACCTATACCTAGGTACAAAATACAAATACACATATTTAAAATATATATTATTTCTCTTTTTAATATTTTAAAGTTGGTTAAAATAAATAGAAAATTTAAAAAATTGTACATTTAACTCATCTAACTAGTTACTTCCAGCTATTCTATAAAGGCTTTATCTGTCAATTTGTTCTTTGCGGTCGTCCCCGCCCTAATTTAGGGTTCCCTAATTCGCTAAAAGGCGGTGGAAATTGTATCTGAAATTGATAATGATTTAAAATATACGTTGTCAAATACGATGTGTTTAACATGATTTAACATTATAATAGATAACACGTGCCTAATTGAGGCCAGTCGTGGCGCAGGGGCACAAAGTGTGACTGTAAACGCGATAGGTTGTTGGTACAATTTTGCAAAGCGCGGCTTTAATTTCTATATTTCTTGATTTTTCATCACCAGAGTTTAAAGCAACTAATGATTGTTTAAAATCCGTATTTAATAAATAAATAAAAAATCCGTTTTACTTCAGTAATAGAATGTCTAAAGAAAAAGACAATCAAATTATTGTAGAATTACATTACCTATCTATCTTTTTCTTAGTATGGGTAATATATGAAATTAGTCATTTTTTATTTTAAATGTTTCAGTAGTCGAAATAAAGATATATATTAAAGAATAAACAGAAGTGCAAATAGTTAAGAAATAAAAAAAAATAGAGATCAACGCACTCAAGATCACAGTGAACATAGTGAACTTTATATATTTTTTTACTAGTTTCACGCTGTATCTCGCACACGGCAGGGTAGGCAGATGGAATTTAGTGTTAGGACACTCCGTTCCCCACTTTCTGCCGAAATCTGAAGGCATTGCGTTTTGAATGGCAGAACACAACGCCGCGCTTTGCCTCGAACCAAAGCGAAGAAATGGAAATATAACTTCAAGGAAATATTTAATCTCCTCGAGTGAATCACAACCAGTCGGTTTTACAGTCACATTTTGTGCTCCTGCGCCAAGACTGGCCTCTATGAACCTTTAAATATTATAAATTAAAAATAAGACACAAGACGACGACGATCGACATGTAATAAATTGAAAATATTGTCAGTACACTCGCTGTCCTAATATGATATATATATATATATATATATATATATATATATATATATATATATAT
>DWAN01004430.1:0-12181 GCA_018230445.1 Heliconius hewitsoni | reverse complement strand
TCCCTCTGCCTACCCTGCTGTGTGCGGGATACAGCGTGAAGCTGATTTATTTTTAAATTTAATCCAATACCAAGGTGGTTACGATATGTGTACCAACATATTATGTTTGTTTGTTAAGGCTCTCTCAAAGATTCTATTAAAATTATTAATAAAAAAATCGACTGTAAGTATTTTGTTTGATAAAATTTTCACACGAGAACTTTCACTCTCTCTGATCAAACGTATGAGGATCATCTTGATCGTATGCTACCAATTGGGCAGCTAATTGAAGCATGCGCGATAACATTATAAGGACGTCTCGGCCCTTTCGTTGGGCAACCGACTTTAATTAGTCTGTTTGTTTTTGCTGTATACATTGTAATGGTCACTTCCATAATGAAAAAGTCGTCACTAATTGCCAAAAAGTTAACCTTATTTTTACAAGTTATTAATTTTATATATAATATTGTATGTAATGCATGCGTAACATTTGTAAAATTTAACATATTAATTTCCAGTCACATATACATATTTATAGTCGACAAAACGTCTCTACATTTCATGAATTCTTGGCTTGTCAAGAGACTTGTTTCACTATAGTATGAGTAAATTTAGCTAAACGTGTTAAAGGTATTATAACTAATTAACTTTAATGAAGTTTCAGACAGTTTAATTCATAGACACGCTACAACCATTTAAATTCTAAATCCAAACAAATAGTCATGCTTAAGGCATTTCCTTGCAGCTATTTTTATATTCACTGAGAATCATATAAGCCTTTAAGGTTATTAATTTGTAAATAGAAAGAAATTTTAAGTATTATAAGAATAATCGACAGGTTTATGTTCATGGCATAAGCGTATCTAGAGATATTTTTTTGTTTTGGACTTTACCTTTGAACTTTTGTGTAAATATTGTTTTTTCATTTTTCGGGGCAAATGTATTATTAGTAAAATTTGTAGGATGGGCACCAGATACTTCTGGTGTGGGCACGGATCATGCGGCCCCTCTCTTCCTACGTCCATGATTCATGGAACAGATTAATAATACATTATATTACATGATTCATGGAACAGATTAATAATGAATTATTTTTATCAAGAAATAAAAGTCCTAAAAAAGATTAATTAAAAATTTATTTATAATCAAATCTTCCAAAATTAAAAAAAATAAAGTAAGTAAAAAGTACACATACATAAAATTATTTTTTCTAGTTATTGTTAAATTAGATCAATGTCTATGTTCATAAAGGACTGAGTGCATTCAGCGTCGTCGCCCGCTAATTCTTATTTCCTCATTAGGCGCAGCGTTCCCCGCCGAGCGCTCGCGCTGCGCCCATTCAGTCTGTCACCCGTCCCCACCCCCGTCCCCTCGTGCCGACTCCGACTACCGACTACCGACTACCGAGCTCTTCCGTCGAGCGAAATTGTAGCGAGTGCACTCAACCATGGAGATTTGTTTTGATTTATTGTCCATTTATTGGACTCTCAACGGTTGCATGCATAAAAATAGAACAATTTCCAACTCGACGCTGTATATTGTCAATTGTCACTGTTGTCCGCCAACGGTAATGGCGAGGATGTTGTAATCATTTGTCAGATTTACTGTACGTCTTCATTAATATGAAAATGTGTCCTTTTTTTGTAATATTTTTGTGTTGTTCTTTTTATAAAGTACAACAAAAGTGGCAAACGATACAACGTAACCGACTGGTAGAGGCCAACAAGGATACTAGAGCACAGAGAGCACTCGAGAGCTAAGAGCCGCTAACGGGAAACAAACTGGTGGGTCCCAATTTGCCTTAACATTATCCAATTGCCAGAACCAAGCGTTTGGCGTGGGCTCGCGCGTGACCTGCATAACATTTTCAATCCCTTCAGAATATATTAATTTTATTGTTTAATAAATGTTTATTATTTATATAATATAACATTTTATTTACACTAGAAATATCTTTAGTAATATAAAATATCTTAGTATAACTATATATTTCGTAGAAAATATATGTATACATACAAATTTACACGCGACGCTTAAAATGCCAGTAGATGATCGCCGCGTGTAATAAAATAAATATGGGCTACTATATCTTAAAGTTTATCTAAGGTCAAGTAACGTATGAAATTAGAATATAGTAACATCATCTTAGCCACTGGCGCCAGTACAATAGGTATTATACTATAAAAATGGTTTAAAATGGCAAACTAGTGTTATCAAAATTGTATGTGCTTTACAACTTGTTTGTAAAATTCTAAGTGAAAGGTCATCTTTTATTTTTGGTATGAGTTGCGATAAAATATTATATTAAATCTTCAAACATAAAAAAAATATATATTAAAAATAACATGATGTCATTTGGTTTCTTTTTGGTAATTTACAGATCTTTGAGAAGTTCCGAGTTGAATCTTACCACATCATTACTCAGTAGATAGAAAAATGAATAATATTTAGTAATTGATAATTATAATAACTTTAAGTTATTATAACATAATAATTAATAAATAAATAATGTGTGCGCTTTCACATAGTTGCATCCGGTGCGCCTGCGCTCCCAATTGAACTTCCGAGAGCGTTTCCGAAATCGCTCCAACAATTAAGTGGAGCGACAATTTTAATGACTCCAAAGGGAGCAACTATTGTTTTGTTATTATTAGGGCACGAGACAGGATGCTGGCTAATTAGACGGTAATTTACTTAGCGTAAGTGTACAAAACTATTTTTTAAACAGCCGCACGCGAGTCTTTGTTGTACTTTTATTATCTGTTAATTTGATTAAATAATAAACTTTAATAATATACAAATGTGCTATAACTATTTTTATATACGTTTAAGCTATACAGTTTTATCTAAATAATATTTTTTTTCATCTAAATTTGGTAAATTTTAGATCTTTTTTGTCTTTCCAAATATATATTCGACTACTAGATTGGTGTGTCAATTTGGGCGGAGTGTTTTGACAGGTCGGATAACTGTAACGGAAAAGTCCTGTTAGCGACGGGAAGAAAGGGCATCGTTCAATAATGCTGTCCATAACTATTAGTCTTTATAATTGATTGAACATATTTTATGTACAGCACATGAAATACAAAGAAATATAAGTTTTAAGTTTTAGCTAAAATAATTTATATATTTTTTTATATTCCCTAATTTCAATTTTAATTTCATAAAATTATTTATTTCTTAAATATAATATGTAAAAAGTAATGTGATAATATCAATATTATCACATTTGATATCTTTAAATTAAAAATGTAGAAATTAGACTAAAAAAAATGTTTCTATGTATTATAACGCATTCAAATTAGGAATTTAACTAACATCAATTGGGTTTTACTTATTGCTCTCGACATCGAAAGATCTTTTTAAACAATTTAAATATTGTTATGTTATAGTCTATATATGCATCTCCCATAACTCAGTCTTATTATTTAAACACTGTGGCAGAACGGTTTATGAATAAAAAGTTTTTATCCTGAGATCATATATCATATCTTTGATAAAAATATACACACTTACCTATATACTTAAATATATATTTCATATAAATCGTTATACAAATTTTTATATTTGCACGATAATTAAATTTTCAAGTTCAAAGAAAGTCCCGCAATTCAATAAATATAAGACATTACAGTCTTAAATAAATATTTTGAAATATTAACCTTTAATAATTAGAGCAACGTGTATAATGTTTGTTCACAGATCCCTTTTAGCAGCTTGCGAGTGTTTCGCGTGTTTACGTCCAAACGTGCAGATGTTCATTATAACTTTTGAAGTTTTAAACATTTACAGCTAAATGCTTGTCTGCTTGAAATTCAAGTGGTTTATCCATTTCTTTGTTACGAGTTTTTTATTACATTTAAACTTGCCTACTAAAAATATATTTAATAAAATAAATTGATATCTGTATTATCGGTCGTTTACACGTTTTTTTTAATAAAACCGTATACAGAGTTCACACAGTAACCCGGTTTTTAACGGATTTTCACGGTCGGGTTGCGACCTTTACGGACGGTGGGTCGTAAGATTACACGAACGCCGCAGGTGCCTCTACATTTCTTTACCGCACCCCTACGTCTACTTAGACTTCTCCGCTAATAATAATTTCCTATCTAAAAACAAATACATAGAATAATGTTTTAACAGACGTGACTATATATAATAGATTAGAAGCTACGTTTGTCGGTTACGACACAATTAGTAAGCGAGGATGAGTACGCTCGATCAGTGCAGTTTGTTTCGGGTTTATAATTATGGGTCGTGGCCTCACGCAGTCCTATCAGCAATGTAGAACACGGGAATCAGCGCAATTACAATGTTAAAATGTTTTTGTAAATGAATATTTTCTTAATAAACGATTTAAAATTTACATCTACAAATTTAATATAGCGATGTGTTTTTTACAGTGCACCTATGGATGCAGTCTCTGGTTAGAAGGATTGGAAAATTCATGTCAGACTGTTTGCGTAAGTATAAGATAAAATATATGAATATATAAAATCAATTGTGTGAATAAATAAAAAATTGTAAAATTTTATTTCAGAATGTTACTTCAGAAGCAGTTTTCTCAAGAGAATTATATTGCGTTATGGGATGCAATGAAGCTTTAAATATGTATTTTCAGAGTATTAGAGGTATACTTTCCTTAACTATTATTAAATAAATATAACCTACTTAAAAATTATTTTAAAATGTTAGGGTTTATTATATACTTACTATCTTCAATATTTTTTTTGGTTTACATAAAGCTATATATTACGTTTTCTAGATCTCCTTGGCACACCTCCTGCGCCGGCTCTCGTAGCGGATAGTCTAACAGCTACGTCCTTATCATTAGTTTGGGAAGCTCCAAATCTTGGAAATCTTAGTTATCTCGTGCAATGGCGCTACGAAGAACTACTTGGAAGCTGGCAGTATTATTCAAACTCGAGTCTCTCAGACAGATCCATTATTCATGTAGAGAATTTGCGGCCGTATACCAAATATAGAGTAAGTAATACTTAAAATAAAATAACTCTGAAACATAAATTGTGTACAATTTGAATAAAATGTAGAATTGTGTACAATTTAAATCTTCAGTTTCGCGTCGCGATATTTTTATCTGGGCACAGTGGGGCTGGTGAGCCAGTCTATTCTACACCTTCAGTGGTAATATCCACTTTAGAGAGTGGTAAGCCCAGTTCTGCTCCGACTGCTCTACGAGCTGCCGCCCCTGACCCGAGTAGGGTCGCTATTTCATGGGAACCTGGACCTTTCCCTAACGGACCTCTTATCTCATATGTACTTAGGCTTGCTGATACTCAGCCCAATACGAATGATGCTTTGGAAGTAAGTAGCATTTTTCCTTATAATAAATAATAAAAATAACTATATAATAATACGTATAGGCGATTTATTAAACAATATTCATTAGATACAAATAAAATGAAATATTGTTACAATTTCTTTTGTAATTTAATTAAGGTTTCATAAATATAATTAACCAAATAGGCTCAGTCATAGTAATTGAGGCCGTCGTAGTAAATGCGACGGTTGTGGGTTCGATTCCCACTCGTGGGAATGAAATATTTATTATATTTATTTCTCCGCTCTGGTAACAAGCCTAAATTGGTCTGTTTTGTAATATTTTAAAGCACTTATTACTTTAAATAATTGGTTTACAAGTAAGTATCTTAAATGATATCCAATATATATTTTTACAGGACATGCCAGCGTCGAACAATACACTATTTTATATGTTTCAAAATCTGGAACCAGCAAGAGAATATGAGGTCTCAGTAGCAATGCGAAATGCTGTAGGAGAAGGACCTAGAGCTTATGTAAAAATTAAAACACCCCCTTTACCTACTTGTAAGTATTTATACATTTTAATTAATTTATTAATTCTTATGCTTTAAAAATATTTATATACCTACTGGTTCCACGGCTTTATTTTATTTTTACCGATTTCTGTAAGAAAAGGTCTAAAAGAAGATATCAGTTCGACTGTAATTTTTTTTTGTTTGTTACCTCAGGACTTTTGACTAGGTGAACTGATTTTGATAAAAGAAATATAATTGAAAGTTAGTGCTTTCTTACATACATATTTTTACTCTCTCACTTATAATACTACATATTACAAAATATACCGCGCGGCGAGCGGAGTGTTTTACTGTCTTAAGTAACATTTGTTTTTCTCTGTCTATCCTGCTATATGCGGGAAACGGGAAGCAAAATATGAATATGAATATGTTTTTTTTTTTCAGCTGTTCCTAGTCAACAACCCGTATTAATTTTAGGTGGAGAGCACAATATTCTAGCTGCGCTTGCTAATGACATGCTTTCAGATCCTATAGAATTATATAGCACAGACTATAAAATTACAGGTAAAAAAATATATTATTATGAGTAGACACAGAAAACTCACTCTTATATGTAAAGTTTTTACATCGACATTTTGATCAAGCAAGTTTAAATAAGAAGACAATTTTGAACGACAATTGGTCGTTTTAAACATTCTTTTACAATTGTTAATTCCTTACATCTATTATTATCATCGCTCATTACAACCTTCATCAATCATTATTTTCATTACTGATAGAATTTCATAAAATGCTTGATCATTTCATTTAATGTGAAATTCTACAATATGGCCATGAATTAGTGTTTTGTATAATATAAAAAGTATTTTGATTAGCTAAGATAAAATTGTTTGTACATTTATTGAAAAAAAAATATGTTTTTGCAGGTGTTGGCCTCGATTTATCTAGTGATTCTTTATTTGTGTCAGTCTCTGATGGATTTGTTTATCGAAGTTCTCTAACTAAAAAGAGTTTGTCAGAGCCCATACTCAGTCCAGGAAATATTTCATATAAACCTTTGGATTTATCCGTCGACTGGCTTAACCGCCATTTGTACGTACTTGGCGAGGTTTATTATACAAGAGAAGGTTCTAACTGGTCGAATACAAGCTTATATTCAAGTTGGGAGATACTACGATGTGATTTTGATGGTAAAAATGAATTAGTCGCACTCTCTGGCTTTAATTCCCGTCCAATACATTTCGAAGTGGATGCATATAACGGGTAAGTAATAATGAATATTAATACAACATTTTATCTTTTATATTTATTTAAAACTGTCATAATAATATATTTGACATATACATTACAACTATATAAGATGTTAAAATATTTCAGATACTTATTTTGGGCACTACAAGGCATCGAACGTGGTGGTTTATACAGATTGGATTTAGCAAATATATCAAATGGAGTTCGACATGACGCACCCCCTGAATTGATTGTGAGAGATCCGCATTTGGGAGCTTTCACAGTTGACCACGCCGATTTTAGATTACTGGTTGCACATTTGCGAAGAAACACAGTTTTAGCTGTTTCTCTAGATGGGTAAGAATTCAACACCAAATACTACATTTAAAACCAATAAATCTCAATTTATGACTGGATAAATTCGAAACTTTTTTTATAATTGTTTTAGACGAGAAATAACAGACTTTCGAAGTAACACACAAACTCCAATGTTTTTCTCTGCACGTTCAATAGCATACGCAAATGGTTTGTTCTATTGGACGAATGGCCAGGAAATGCTCACTGAGGAGTATCACGACCAAAGCGACAGTTACTTCCACAATGAATATCCTTTAGCATATAATACAAAACCTATAGCAACTAGGCAAGTTCTAGTAGCATTGAGAAGCGTCCAACCGATCCCTGTCCCGGTTAATCCTCCTTTAGGAGTGCAAAGTGTTATGGGCATTAATAGAGCAAAAGTTTCATGGTCACCACCACACCTACTGGGGCATCAAGGAACAGGAGCTTGGCAGCAGTGGACATTTTATGTACAACTTACTGAACTCAAATCTGGACAAATAATGAAATTGTAAGTATTATATATTATTTTTCAAATTTTAGTTAAATATCAATCAATGCCTTAATTGTTTTTCTAAATTGATTAAATAACACATTTCATTATTATTTTAGTGAAAAAATAAATGAATGTATGTACGTCGTTGAAAATTTGATACAAGACACAGAATATGTTATACGAGTCGCTGCAGTCACCGACTCCGGATCAGGCCCGTGGTCTTCAGAATTTGTTGGGAAAACTTTAACACATTCCCCAGCTACTTTACAAAGTACTTTAGTGTGGTCTGGTCCTGATGGTTTATTGCAAACAGATTTAACTGGTGACAAATTACAAACATTAATTCATAGGTAAGTTTCACTTTCCTTAATCAATATTACATTAAGCTGAAACTTTTGTAATATATATTATTGCAAATTTTTTTTTTAAGTTAACGTTAAGAGTTAATTTTTTTTGTCATATTCTTTAGATCTCGATTAAAAAATGTACATATAACTGATATATCGTGGTATAGAGACATACTCTATCTAGTAACAAATGCATCGACAGTGATGTGGTACAATATTACAAGTCATGAAGAAGGCTTTATGCCGGACATGGACAACGTGGGCAGCTTAGCCGTCGATTGGGTTGGAAAAAAGATTTACTGGTCCAATCCTAAGCAACAGTTGGTAAGTGTAATAATTTTTTTTTAAATGTCGAATATTAAAATTTTTTAAATTAGATTCAACGATTTCTAGTAACAATTTTAAAATATTATGTATATATATATATAAATATATATATATATATATATATATATACGTATACATATATAAATGTCTTTTTATAGATAACACGGGGAAACTTTAACGGTGAAAACCGAGAACCAGTGCCTATAGTGACTGTAGCTAAAGAGTTAACAATAGATTCTATGGGGGCTTATATTTATTGGAGCACCGGACATGCAGTGGAAGCCGCTAGGTTGAATGGGGAAAATAAAATAATCTACTATCCAGCGCAATTATTTAGCGGGAAACAAGGTAAAACCCATTAATAATTGGGTATTTTCAATAATAAGAAATTATGCGCAACAAATATCCTAGAACTATAATATATGAATAATTAATTTATGGGTAATTGATATATATTATATATATATGAGGACAGTCGTGGCTCAGGGGCACAAAGTGTGACTGACTGTGCACTCGAGGAAATTAAATATATTTTTTTATGATTATTTCAGTAATGGGTCTTACAGTAGACTTGGAGAAAAAATGCTTATATTGGCTAGTTAGAAGTTACGACGGATCAGAATTGCATCGTGCTCGAACTGCTGACCAGATAACTGTCGGAACTAACGAGGTATATACGAGGCTTTTTATATTTAGTTTTCAGTGCTATCTTAAAGAATACTGAAAATCAAAAGATTTTTGTCAGGGTCATGGTTATACTAATGAATAAATAAACGAAGGTATAGCAGGGTAAGATAGACTTAAAACAAATAAATATAAGTAAGCTAAGCATAATCTATATAATTTTTTCAAGTTTCCATAAATATAAATTTATTGACGGCAGCATAAATGATAATATTTGAGGCCGTGTCGTGAGTCGTGAAGCAGAGGCACACGCAACGTGCGACTACAAACGCGACAGGTTATGGATAAAATTTCCACTCAGAGAAATTAAATATTTTCATTTCCCCAGTGTGATAACGAGGCAAAGAGCGGTGTCGAGTTCCGCCGCTTAACACGTAATTCCTCTAGAATTTAGCGAAGAGTGGGAAACAGAAGTGTCTTAATTGGGGCGCAGTGTTCGTACTAGGTTCCCTCTGCCCACCCTGCTATGTGCGCGATACAAGGTGAAGCTAAAGAAACAAACAAAATTATAATGTGTCTATATTTTTAACTGTAGGTGTCCAGTTCATTAGTGACACGGTTGTCAGGGACGGCGACGCTAGGGCCCTTACGTTATTACAGTGAGAGGTTAGTGTGGGTTCAAGACTCATCTAGAGCAGTGGTGTCCGACTTGGCTGGAAAATATACTGCCGAACTTATTCCCCGTGTACATGTTATAGCCGTGAGAGATCCCACTCTGCATAAGGATAGTGGTAATTACGTTTTTTTTCTTATATCTTCTGTGAAGCTTAAATTATTAATTTTCAGAAATCGAGTCACACATTTAAACATTATACTGAATACGATATATAATTAATTCTTTAAAAAATATGCCTAGCAATTATTACATAATTACAAAAAAAGTTAATATTTTTCCTGTTTAGTATTTTTAAATGACAAAATATATTTTATTTTTAGAATTGATAATCGCAATACCAGAAACAATCAAGTCGTCTTCAATATCGGTGCAAGGTGTATGGGACAAGTTCAATGTAACTTGGGCGCCGTCCGCGCGGGTCAATGTCAACAACAGCAGGGTGTGCTACGACGTTAGCTTACATTTCCACGGACAGTATAAGATTGAGGTATGTTATTTTATTTGTGTATTTAAATCAGCTCCACGCTATACCCCGCACACAGCAGGGTAGGCAGGAAGTTCTGGAAGCGTTGTATGTTGGATGGCTGAACTTAATAACGCTTCGCCTCGACACCAGAGCGAAGCAATGAAAATATAAATGTAAATAAATATTTCATTTCCTTGAGTGGGGATCGCACCCACAACCCGTCGATTTTACATTCACACTGTGCCCCTGCGACACAACTGGCATCAATTTTTGTATTTATTTTGTACATTTTATAACAGTGTTACAATTTTACATATAGTCCCTACGTATTTAACTTTATGTATACGAGTGCTATTTACTTATTTAGTGAGAATAACAAGGTACTTCTGATAAAATTTATTGAATACACTAATTATTCATTGCTTTAATTTTTATATTAGAAAACAGTAGACGTACCATGGCTGGAAGTAACATCGCGCTCAGTGCTTCCGTACAGCTCGGTGGAAGTGACGGTGCGCGCGCACACTCAGTGGGGCGGCGGCGCGAGCGCGCGCGCGTCTCTGCGCACGCCGCAAGCGCCGCCCGCTGCACCGCGCGCGCCGCGCGTCTACGTGCAACCGCAACATAGGTATGTAAACGGAATTAATTAGCTTTATATATAAAGTAACTAGCTTTTGTATGCGGTTTTGTCCACGTGCTCCAATGCTAAGTGCTCGACGTAACTAACACCGAAGTTACAATGGGTTACCACAAACAAGTATTGATTAGACCATTTATCGAGATAAATAGTCTACTCAATACAATAATACCTGTTCAATCCGAATCAATAAGTATAGAGATTAGCGCATTTAACAGTTTTTACTTTTCTTTTCATAATAGGTATGTATGGCAATGGCAAAGTTTGTAACTATATTTGTACAATTTGGTAAAAATGTATCCTTATTAATTATATCTTGTTCAAATTTCGTCATTTTAGCACCACCTTTTGTCAGGATAGACAGGGGAGTCAGAGTAATGGAGTAAACATCTTATGTATTTATATATCTTATCTAGACACTTAGTTCTCCGCTTTTTAGCCGAATTCGAGATATTGCGAGTGGTGAAATGTAACGCCATGCTTTGTCTTACAATAGCAGAAAAATAATTCACTTTATATAAGTATATTACTATTATTTCTTTCTTTAAATGTTTAATATAATTTCACAAATATTACAATTTGCAAAGCTTTTAGTAAGTTTTGATGTAATATTGTTTAAATGTGTCACAACGTGATTTAAATCCTATATTAGTACTAGATTTATCTTGAGGATCCTGAGGATAGAAATATTATTTAATTATGTATATTAAGAAGAACTTAGTCATCCAATGTAAATTTAATGAAAATGTGTATTTTCAATTTTTCCTTTCTATAATAGTCATAGTGGATTTGCACATTGTGACATACATAAATATTAAAAATATTTATACCTCTTGAAATTGAGAAATGTTTGTTTTGCTACTATGCTTTTAATAGCTTTATCACAAAATATAAGAAATTTATAAAGATGCAATACAACATTATATATATTATTTACAGTGGTGGACCATTAAATGCGATATTCCGGTGGGAGGTGCCACTGCGCAGTAACGGCGTGGTGCGCGGGTACGAGGCGCAGTGCTGGACGGAGCCGCCCTCCGCGTGCGCGGACGCGAGCCTCTCGCCGCTACACACGCAACTTGTATTGACTGACCTGGCAAACGCTTCTACTTACTTTTTTCAGGTAAAAAAAAATAAAATTAAATCAGCTTCACGTCGTATCCCACACACAGCAGTATCCTGCTGTGTAAAGCGAATCTAGTATTAAATAAATAAAATCATTTTTTGTGGAAAGCAAAATGATGATAAAACAGTTACTA
>DWAN01004429.1:0-12183 GCA_018230445.1 Heliconius hewitsoni | reverse complement strand
TCCTCGAGTGGAGATCGAACCTACAACCAGTCGATTTTACAGTCAAACTTTGTGCCCCTGCGCCATGACTGGCCTGACAGTGACAATACTGAAATTAATATACCTAGTTAATGAATTTTAATTATTATTAAAATTTAAGAAACAGCTAAATATTAAAAAAGTTTAGGAATCTTCTACTGCACTGTACCGCATTGTTGGCCACGTTGTATTGGTAAAGCATCGCCAAGTAACCGCCGTCCCTTCCTAACAAGTATCGCCTGGGGCAGTCGCGACCAGTCGGAATGCTAAATACTTCCCCGATTTAGAAACGTTTGTCTTTTACCTAAATTTCACTTACCTTACATTTGCTATGTACTTTTACCGAATATTTTCGGTTATATGTTCTACGAATAAACAAAGATTTTTTGATGGCAAAAAGTATTTACATGCGGTCTTTGGTGGCGATTGCGTGTAAACTGAAATTGAAGTGTCTCGCTCGAAATGCACGCGGCAAAAGGCGTCAAAGGCTTTATTCACATTCATCGACACGTAACGCCATCACCGGCTCTGGTCGCCGCCGTAAAATTTTAAAGGATTGAGAACACATGACAAGGCATAAATAAATTTACCGTACTTTTTCATCCATTTAAGATTTTTTAAATTTATTTCTACTGGTATAATAATGTTTGCTTAAAGATTGTTAAAAGTATTGTGAATGTTTGAAATTTCATAATCAAAATCTAGATTTTCTTATTACTACATTGAAATTTATTAGGGAAAGTTGAGACACCGCGAATCTCAACAGTCCTGAATGAACGCTTAAAGTTTCAGTGAAGCAGTTACGCTCCCCTTGTAGGCGAACAACGTAAATTATTCCCCTAGAAGAAATCTCTAAGGGCTGAATGACGGATAAGGGATGAGAGCTTTTATTGCTTACACCGGGCTACGTTTGTACCCGCCTTAAAATGGCCACCCAAATGTTAATTAGGGGACAAAAATATTCAATATCGACTATTAATTTAATTATCGGAGAACAAAATTAATTTTGCTGGGCTCATTAATTGGATTAATATTTATTGACTTTTAAGCGATGTCATTTAAATAAGGGTATAAAGAAATTCAGTAATTTTATTTCACTAAATTAACTTATAATAAAAAAAAACATTGATGTAATAATTTTGTAATTAACTTTGTAAGGCGTTTTAATTTTTTTTTTGTAATTGTTTATCTTCCAAATATATATATATTGCGTAGTAAAAAAGATAAAAGACCGCTCAAGTGCGAGTCAGTCTCTCCCACCCAGGGGTCGATACAAATAGCAGGTTTGTATTGTGAGTCAACACATGCAATACAACTTACCAAATTTGTATTTAAATTTACGAATGCACTCATTTTATATGAAATAAGTTACAAATATATATTTACCTTATTTCTACTGTAAGTTCTTCCTTCTTGGCATATTTCATAATTGTGACGGAGAACAAGAGATCCTATAAGCTTCCCGATTTTTCTTTTCAGGTACGAAACCCTTTAAACGATTTCAGCAACGTAGTGAGTAAAACCAGGTGGTTTTACTGGTCTGATTGTATCATACCTCAAGCAATTGGGCGCCATCTTATTAAAATTAAACTAAGATAATATTTTCAGCTAATGAGTTTTTTCTTTTACTAATTATATTTAAATTACTTATATTGGTATTATACATTAGAATTAGACAAGTTAAATTTTCGAAGAGATAAATATATTCCGTGCTTGAAATATAAATAATTTATTATTTTCGTAGTAGGTGTCTTTTGTAGCGTCGAGGAGAAGTAACACGGAACACGTTGCTCAAGCTGTTGTTTCCTGTCGCGTACTTTAAATTTTCCTTTTTATGCAACAATGCTAATTGCAAAAGAGTTAACATATAAATAACAAAAAATATAATAAAAATATTTTTTATACCCATATCTATATGTTAATCTGCTGGCTTAAAATATTCGTTATATGAAGAAATCGACATCACACCACGTATATTTCTTTCACTCACAAATCCAATTTAATTAAGGCGAAGAACTCGCGGTTAAAATCCTATTTAAGCCGTTTTTATTACCGCCTTTCGAGCAAAGACGGTTTGCAACCGCGCTCAAAGAATTTGAGCGCTCGCGAGGATTTCGCTGGCTTTTATCTTAGCAGTCCCGTGGATAGTACTGATCTGAATGCAAATTTATTTATTTTATATGTCTGGAAAATTATCATAAAGTAGTACCTAATCTGTATATAACTATACAAAAATATCTATGTTACTTAATGACTGAATGAATTACAATGTCTGTAACATAATTTAAATTTTAATTGATAGTACATCATTCAATAATATTTACAACATATTGAACGTTTTTAAGAAAGTAACAAATACTGCTCACCTTAGTAGCCTCTCCAGGGAGCGACGGGATGTTTACCCTCAATTCTAAAAAGATCCGGATAATCCCATTGTTCCCAATGGAACTTGTCTTACATACGTAAAAGTATTTTAACGTTTTGTCTTTCAAATTGGGAAATATAAAGTAAATTCGTAAATTATTACTGAGGCAACATAACACAAGAAATTAGCAACACAGGAAATTATTTTTATAGCGCCGTAAAATAATGTTTTAATCTTATTTCAACAAACACTTTTCAATACAAGATGTTCATTGCAAGCCAGAAGCTAACAGGGCCGTGGTAATGATCCGAGAATACATGCATAATTTACCCGCAAAGAGCTTGTTTTGTAACGTTATTAGTTCGTAATCTCGCCGGAAATGGCCAACAACATCATTTGCTCCGGTTTAAATATTTAAATAATTTATGTCTGCGTCAGACAAACAATGCAGGTTGTTGTGATTGTTTTAATTTAAAAGGAATCTTATCGTAAAAAAATGAATGCATAATAAATGCATTTTATTTTATATGAATTATTATACTGTTTAATTTAAATGCTGTAGGATTGTTGTAATTTTTTAGTATCACAAAGTATTTGTAGATATTTGATAATAGGTACCTAATATATGGCATTTTTTTATCCCATTACACTCACTTAAAATAAGCTTAAAGATATTAATTTAAATTTTAAAATCGACTGCTATTGTCACTTAATATAAGGTTACTTATTGTGATGCACAATTTTGTTGATAGAAAGTACAAATAAACATATATAAAGTATAGATAACCACAGTTGATCGACAGATAATAAAATTATACAAGCATTACATTATATTAAACGACTAATATATAATCACTATATTGCTTGAATTATAAAGTAAACTTACTAGTTGAATAACGACGTAAGACGCTATTAATAATAATAATGTAAAGGAACTAATCCAGTAGGGAGGTGGAATAAGTTATTTTGGAAGTACCAAGTCTGAGTTTGCAATGATAATTTAATCGGGCTGTAAGTGAGTTGAAGATTCTTATTGCGTTTCCTTGGAAATGGTAATAAAATTGGCGTCATTATGTAACATAAAATGTTACCGGCAGCTCTATTTCATTGAGTAATTAATTTAACACGATCTGCTTGATTGAATAGATACTTTATAAGGGCCTATAATAGTTTGGTCATGTTTATCCTTCTGCAGATTCTTTTTTTTTACTTCACGCTGTATCCCGCATATAACAGGGTAGGCAGTAGGAACTTAGTATTAAGACACTCCGTTGAGTAGCGAAACTTAAAACTTTGGCCCCAGAGCGAAGAAATGAAAATATTAATAAATAATAATTAATTCCCCCAAATGCTAATCAAACCCACAACCATGTACTTTTGCGTTCCGACAGCTATCATTATTCATACAGATTCACTTTTACATAATTATTGACAATCGGAGTGTGTGTAGAGTTGAGTAACGGTATCATATATTTAGACGTTTGGAGCGATGATAAAGGGAATGATTAAGCTAGGCGAACTACTAGTAATCACATAAACAGAAACCGAGAGGTGTGTCAACACTAACACAAGAGCCCACAAGTGTACGTGTAGGTACGTGTAGATACTTAGAGAATTACGCATTGCATCTGTAGGACATTTCTCCTCTGCAGCGATAAGTACTGAAAGCATATTATAATTTCCATAATTTCAATAAATATTAATTATTATAATAACAATAGTTTTATGATACAGAATGCTATTTTATATAATATTTGTATATCAACGCCGCGCTTTGCTTCGACACCAGAGTGAAGAAATGAAAACATTTAATTTCCTAAGTGGGAATCGAACCCACTACCTGTCGCCACGACTGGCCTCTAACTGTACTATTAATCTTATTTGTGTTATATATAATATACACGAAAATGGAATTTTATGTAAATTTAATATATAATTAATATAGAGTAACAGTTACTAAACCATAATTTTCATACAAGATAATAAAAGATCTTTACAGTTATGGTCTACGCAGTTGACGTCAAAGATAATATCCTCGAACAGAGAGTGAATCGAATTAAAATAACGCTATCAGACGAGTTGGCACGATACCAATTACGGTCAATGCTAAGTTAGATACCGTGGCACAATTTACGTTTGTAGTGGAAATGACTTTATTGATGGTCTATTCAATTCTCTTTGGCCGTTGGCACTCTTAAGCGTTCTGTTCTATTATGTTCTACCGCCAGCGTGTGTGTTCAGTTAGTAATGGGCAGCCAAAGAGCAAATTTTCGTAATCCATTAGATGTGATTATATTAAAAAAGAGGAAGCTGGGAAATAAATTTAATATGTTAAGCTTTTTAGCACCTAGAGAATCTATCGCATGTGAGTGGAGATCGAAACCCGTGTGTACTCTGTATAGACCATGTGTCCAATCCCGACACGACTGTGTTAACTAACATTTTTAAGATTTCGTACGACAATAACAATAAATGGAACCCTTATAGGATCATTCGAATGTCTTTCTATATGTCCACCTGCCTCAACCAATTTGTTCCAAAACTACCGTACTAAATGGGATAAATATCTATACTTATTCTCCTTATCTCAAAGATGTAAATACAACGACGTGTGGTTTTCAGGTTCTTTTTATAGTACATATTAATTTTATCCGTCATAATACTAAGTAAAGAATTATGATTTATTATATTATTTATATATTAAATAGTTTATTATTAAATTAATATTTCAAAATTGATCTCTCAAAATTAATTTCTACTTTTTATTTATTTATCTTCATTATTTCGTAGCAATCGTTATACAAATGTTTGCCTCGCTACTTTTTGATCACATCATATTATCTCACTGCATTAAAGTTTGTAAGCAAATTACGTCATATATAGCTAGTTATAATACAAATACAACGCAATAGTATAAAAGGCTAGATTTACTTCCATTTACAATAGCACAAATGTAAATTGCAAATATTTATATTTCAGACGTGATTTGTGTCAGTTTCGAAGACCAAGCTTGCCTCTGTCCCTGTCGAGTGCAGGTGATAAATCGTAAGGCGACATGACTTTTTACTAACGAGACAAGTTGACATATGTCTACCCGCAAACGTATTCACCGGGTGATTGTTAACACCGTAGCAACAACACGTTCTGTCGGTTTCGCACGGGACGCCTTCGTTTTTGTTGAAAAACACCATCGATTCGACTGAGGGGCTGTCGTGTGTCGGAATGTTTTCGTCCGATTTGGGGAATGGAGATTTTTCAACGCGGTTCAGTAGGCGCCGTGTCGTACAAATGCACCGATGACAATAAATATCGGGCGCGGCGAGCCGTGAAATCGAATAGGCTCCGTCTGTGAGCGCTTTACAATCAGCAGCCGCCTGTCGTACGCCTATACCCGTTCCGCTATAACTTACTGACTTTTCCATGCATAAAAACTTATTTCGACTCTATTACCTCAATGGAAATACATTTATATATATTTTATTTTAGTTATACATCTTAAAACATGTTGTAGGTACGTATAATTAATAAATTTAAATGAAATTGCGTGTTATAAAGGATCAATAACCCACCCCCATGTATAATAAATAATGACGTACATTAAATATTTACAATTGGCAATGCTGTGAAATTCTAAATAATATATATATATTTTAAACATTCGCGCACGCAGAACGGGTGTAATTTGCGGTGACGCTCCCCCCAGTCCCGTGACGCGTGTTCGATTAGAGCACAGTAATTCCAGCAAGGAAATTGAAATCTTAGCAATGCCCTACGGACTATATTTCTACCAGATTGAGGTATAAAATGAAAAACAAACTTGAGTTATGGTATAGGAATGCAAACAATATATATTGCGGGAGAAACTTTTCAATTCTAACGGGACGTCGATTTTTAAAAGTATCTATTTGTTTCTTGTCTATGGGTTTAAATGTAATGCAAAGCTATTTGTTTTATTGTTGTATACATTTTATTCCGTAGTCAAATTATGAAAATAATAACAGTTTATAAATTATACTTTATTAAGAGCGAATAAGTAAACTTAGGGTTGGGACAGTAAGTGCTTCACTTTGCCGCCTTTTTAGAGATATTGAATGTTGTGTGGCCAAAGCCGACACTGATTTTTTAGAGTTCCGTACCTCAAGAGGTTAAAACGGAACCCTTATATCACTTTGTTGGCCGTCTGTCAAGATTATTTATCTCAAGATCGCTTATGTCGCTTGAGGTATCGAGCTCAAATTTATATCAAATAGGCTTACGGTCCCTTGAAGCACAACAAAAGTCAAGCTTCTAAGTTAATCAAATTAAAAGCGCACTGCACTATACTTTACGTAGCGCTATACTTCTCTTGGAATTATGTACTTTATGTTCATAAAGTTATGAAACTGACTTCTGAATAAAACAGCTAGTGAACTCAAAAGGAAAAATGCAGGTTCTACTACCTACCTATGTTTTTTTAATTTCCCTATATCTCTGAAACTACTGAAGCGATTTTTATGAAATTATACTGTTCCCTAACTTGAAGTATACTTCCCAAGAACACGTGCTTGGAAGCCTGAGTGGATGATCTATTCTCAAATATTATTCAATTCCAACAATATGATATAGATACATATCAAACAGACAATCTCCTTTTTTAAAGTCGGTTAAAAATTAAGTGTGTCCACAAGCTTAATTTCCACCAACCTGCAAACTGAAATTGATACGGTACCCTCGGTGGGCGAGTCCGACTCGCACTTGACCGGTTTTTTACTGTACTAGACCGATAAAATGAAAATAAAAGTACATATACATATTCTTTCTTCATTTTCATTTCTGGCAGCCAAGTACTAATTTGTAAATTAAATTTTCAATTCAAACTTTTTAACTTTTTTTTTATAATAAGTTAAAAAATAAATAAATAGAAAAATAAACTTCAGCTTAGAACGTCTTTAAAAACAATATTTTATGAAAATTATATTTAATATGAAAGTTAAATATTTAAGAAATTGTCATAATTTAAAAGAAATGCATATTTACTTTGCGAAGGCAATTAAATTATAAAGACTTAAACGTATAAATATCTACTCTTGGTTAACATATCTTTATTACATAATAAAAATATTGATAGCTTGATTAATTCCTGGTACCAAATGGAAAATATTTAGAATGTTTCATCCCTTATGGATGTAACAATGAAAAGGAAAGAAAATTCTATAATATAAGAATTTTATTAAATACTCATATAACTTTTGACAAATTGTATTTATATGTCGATTTATGTATTAGTTATGCAAACGTATATACGTTTTATACAAGAAGTCCGATCTGCCTATTTATGAGACTTTTTACTCACTCATATGATGACTATGTCTTTTTATAGGTACAATTGGAAAATGAAACGAATTTATTACAATTATTTATTATATTATATATTCACATTTTATTGTGCACATATTATATTTAAAAATAACATAAAAGAAGAGAATATCAAAATATATATCTAATTGACACACAAAAGGCGGTCTTATCGCAAATCATTTGAAATGTTGTATATTCAATTCTAAAAATGTTTTCGTAGATTGTGTTTTTATAATACAAAACTAAATGAGCAATCGCAGTTCTAATTCACAACTGTGGCTGTGACTCTGATATTTTACGTTGCATTTACAAACAGCGGCAGAATTATCGGGTGTGGAATAATGAACACAAGCCCGGGGCCCAGGAGTTTAATTTTCCTCTTCCGCGCGGCTGTCCGCTCGCCCGAGCTCATTAATGGAGCGACAATACCTCGCGCTTCGTCATTTGCGCCTTCGCGTCTACCATCGAATGCTAAACAAAAATGGTTTCTATATAACTTTTTACTTTTTGTACTTTGTTTTTGCGTTTTGGTTTGGATTGTGGATGTAAATATATATAAAAATCTGTAGGTATAGAAAAATATGTAATACGTAAAAATATAGTATAAAATATTAATAATAATATAAAAATACTGTGTACATATGTGACATAATATTATGGTTATAATCATTAATTTCCAACGCAGCAGATAGATTAGTATATTAGTGTAGCTATGATGCCACACACACAACTGTATATCTGTATGTGACAAAAAATCTCTCAAATGAACCAACCGATTTTGATCAAGTCCTTTTTCCTTGAAAGTTGACTTAATTGAATGACCATCAGCAAATCATCAGCTTTATTCGAGTTGATAAAAGGCTGTAAGCAAAATCCACTGGTCTGATCGATTTCATGTTTCGTACTTTAACAATATTGCCTCTACATAATAATCTTGACCTGATATTGCAATATCATATAGAATCTGTAATATATCTAACTTCTTACTTATAGCACGGGTAGGGTTTAGGCCCATTGTAATGGCCTCAATGAATAAAATGTAGAGAGGTGATATTTACTTTTTAGATTTTTTGTTTTAATTTTTTTTTAAATATTTTCAATTTTCAACGTCAATTTCAATTTATTTATCGAATAAATGTTATATTTTTGAACTGATGGAAAAATATCCATTAGGTCAAAATGTTTTACTTCCCACTGTACCCCACATAACGCATGGTAGGATCCGATTTTCTGCAAAATTCTTTAGGCATTGTTTGTTGAGTGGCAGAACCCACTTTATTTTATTTTCTCAAGTGGGAATTGAACCTACAACCTATCGTGTTCACACGCTTATTTATGCTTCTCCGCCACGACTGGCCTCATTAAAACAATAAATATTTAAAAATAATCTAACATCTAGCAATAAAAGCCTTATATCTTGACTTGAACTGCGACATTAGTCTCATGAATGAATCATCGTGATCGTGTCCCAAGACCCCGACGGTCGTATTCGATTAGCACGAATAATTCCGAAAGGGAAATTGAAAAGCTAAAGCGGTGCCCCAAGGACTTGCTCTTTCTGTTATTTGCGGGCAGATGCTAGCCGTGTGGAATATCCAACTAGGCTCATTCACTATATTGATGATTAATACTAGCGTTCGACAGTTTTGTTACATACTTAGCATATTTCAGCTATTTAATCTAAAATAAAATTGTATAGGCTTTAGCGTATCTAGAGATATTTTATGGGGCCTGGACTTTGAACAAAAATTTTCGTGTAAATGTTGTTTGTTTATAATTTTTTTAGGGAAATTTTGTTCTACGTGACATTTTTGGAGTGGGCACGGTCCACCCGGCTCCCTCACTACCTACTCCCTTGTGTGTAGGTCATTTAGATTTTATAGTCCTAGAAGGATAATTTTATTGATTTAATACTAAAATTACAAATTAAGTAACTTTATCAAATTTACTTCAAGTTTACTTGTTACTTCATTAACGTTAACCAATACATCTGTACGGTACTGGTGTCAGTAGAAATACAATATAAAAATATGTTACCTCAACTTATATTAAAAATATTTACTATAATGCTGAAATGTCTTAATTTATTTGGTAGTTAATAAAAAGTCGGTCAGCAGTGGCAGTGGGCAGTCTATTTGCTTTGTCTTCGGGTTCAGTTGTAAACAGTAAATAGCCGGACACGGCTCTGTTCGGTAATCCGGCGTTAATTAGTAGCTCGTCGGCACGGTGCAACCGCTACTCACGGGTGCCAACGTTGCTTAAATTTTTATTTTTTTATCCTATATATATTCATTATATTTTATAATGTTGAAATATATATATTTTGTGTATTTGATTTTTTTAAATTTAAACCTTCACGCTGTATCCCGATATGTCCGAGATATGCAGAGGGAACCTGGGAACCTAGTGTTAATGTAGTTTTGTGTGTAATTAAATAGCGAAGACATTGCATGAGTGGCGGAAGTCAATGTGGCTTTGCCTCGTTGTCAGAGCGAATAAAAATATTACAGAATATTAAAATTTTATTTTGTTTTATTAAATCAGTACATATGGGCTATATATTAATAAAACTATTAGTCAATAGTCATACAACCAAAGATACTAGTATATTAAAGACAAGAAACGTTATCAACGAGAAACATAAAAAGAGATTTAGCTAATATAAGTTGGCTGAACTTTTTAGAGTGTGTATGTGTATCCCCATTGTAATGTAACGAAGTAACGCGCACCGCATACGACCCACTTTAATCAAGTTGTAACTGGCGTGTGTTGTGAGAATCCATAATCGAGCGAAAATTATGTTGTTAGAGGTTACCTTTACTTTATATCATTTTATGCTTACACCTTCTTTATGAGCTAAGGGTTAAAAGGATATTTTTATGTATAAGTTATTCGAAGTTTCAATAGTTTGTATTGTGCGTCCCATTGTTATGTATAAAAGTAACACGGACCTCGCACAATTTAAGTACTTTCATAAAGTTTCTGAAATTGTATATTATAGACTTTTACGAAATGTGTATTCTTTTAAGTGGAACATATTCAATGCCATTTTATAAGTTGCCTTTTCTATTTTGTCATCAATATTAAACAGAATCTTAAAACATCATTACAAGAACGTAAATCATAGTAAAGTCAAAAAATATTACAAATCAAAAATGCTTACAAAGTGGTATTAATAATGTAATGTTTAATTTATTGCAAATAAAAATAAAAAGCAATTTCAAGAATTATATTATATGGCCGGGGACCGACGCCTCTAATCCACACCTAATTGGTAGCCAGAAGACTATTAGACTTGAAACGGTAGCCCATTGCAATTATCGCGACAAAGGATTTACCGGCTCACCTCATTACGCGTATTTTAGCTAAATGAAAATAATTTTATTACTTTGGCTTACTACTAAGTTAATATTGTTAGTTAAACTTTTATATTTTTGTATGGAACATGCTGTTATAATAGTATTATTGTAATTTAACTTAATACGTTTTTATTAGTTCGTCATGGTAGCTAAATAGTAAAATCTTAAAAGCTGATTTGACTGGCTCTTTTGTATTAATTATCATGTCATTCGGCAGTTACGCGTAGTCTAGGTGACTATACAATAATATGCCTGGTGATAAGCTAGTCTGATGATGGAGCCTGGAATACTGACATTCTCCTGCGGTTACTAGTAAGCCACTCGTGCTTAGGCTCATACAATTTATGTCTCCCAGCATATTCTCTATTTATTGAAGCACTTGGTGTAGAAAAAACTTGTTTTTGGTTTTACGTACCCCAAAAATAAAACGGTAGTCTTATAGATTCCTTTGTTTTTCGTAAGTATGTCTGTCAAGACCACTTGTATCAAGATTGCGTGGAGGTATCAATCTGAATTTATTATTCAGGTTTACACGAAACCAAATGAGAAATTGCAAAACAAATAATGTAAAAAACATCCTAAGAGTCAAAATTTACCTATAAAATCACAGAAAATTATCAATAAAATAACAAGAATAAATTAACAATATACGAATAGAAATATATTATTTTTTATTTATATCAGTCTCTTCATTCGGACTTATTTTCATGAAACCTAAACGGATTTGCTAAATGGATCAGGATTAGCTTTCTTGCTTTCTAATAGTTGTATGTTTTAAAATAAAAAATGTGTTTTGTTTATAGTTTATTACATTACAGTGAATATTAAACACGTAAAAATTATATAATACGAATAACAAGAAGCTATAACAACTATCATAAAAAAATGTTTACAAAAATTGAGCTCACTACAATTATTTCTGGAGCTCAGAACACCTAAAATTCATTAAGTTGTTACAAAATTATAAAAAAAAACATTTAGATTCATATAATCGAATAATAATAGCATATTTAAACAAAATCTAACACTGAGGTCAGTCGTAGCGCAGTGGCACAAAGTGTGACTGTAAAACAGACTGGTTGTGGGTTCGATCCCCACTCGAGG
>DWAN01004428.1:0-12184 GCA_018230445.1 Heliconius hewitsoni | reverse complement strand
ACTCTCAGTGGATAATCTCAATGGAATAAAGGTAAAGTTGAGTTTAATTGTTTAAACTATTAATTAGAAGCTGGTGTGGTGTATTCATGGGTGTAGAAAGCGACGAAGTTGGATGGGCATAGCCTACCCCAGAATAGTATGGTGCCCAACCCAGAAGTTTTACTTATTACAATTTTTTCCCCGCAAGATTAAAAAACAACATTTACACAAACATATCTGTTCAAAGCTAAAGTCCAGATCCCTCCCAGAACATATATCCAAATATGATTGCAGAGTGAGTACAATGATTGTGATTCTGAGTTTAATAAATTATTCTCATCTCCTTATTTTGTTAGACAAAGCACAACTTTAAGTTCTGGCTTAACAAGCAATGAGTACATACAAATTTAATGGAAGTAGTTCACAAATTTTCCTAATTTAATTAATATGCATTTCGCATGTTAATTAAATAAAGAGTCCCTTCCAAAACCTAAAAAAATTGCAGATTTTGGGAAGAACAATTCGTGTGGATCACTGTGAACAATATAGGGCACCAAATGCTGATATGAGTAAAATAGATGAAGTAACAGCCTCCATAAGAACACAGGGTTGTGCACCATCTATATCAATAGCCCAAGTGCCTGTAAAAAATGTAAGTGGCCACATAAATTAGAAATAAAAAATATGACCTGCCCTGATGTGTCACTAGTTACATTTCTTTAGATAATTGTGAGTTGATTTTTTTCTAGGCATAATTATAATTACATTTTTAGAGAATCAGTAAAATATTAACTTATTTTTACATAAAATAAAGTGTTAAGTCAAACACTAGTAGGAAAAAAATCTTTATACATTTCTAAACATTAGACTTGTAAATACAACAAAACTCATAAAATATAGAAAATACCTGAAAAAATGTAACAACTTTTAAAACATTTTTTTAGCTTCACACTGTATATGACTGAGTGGGCAGGGGTATCTAGTTTTATGACCATCCAGTGTTGTAAATCAACAGGCTCTTTCTCTTGTAACTAGAGCAAGGATTTGAAATTCCTATCTAACCCACAACCATTTAATTTATAGTCAGTCTTCATCATCAATAATTTCATTATCAATGAAATCAATAAACTTTAATAATAATTATTATTAATTAATATGTTCTACAGACATAGTTCAATAACATTATTTACATAAATCCATTTTTTTTTTTAAAATTAATATACTATCTTCCATCTATTATGATCTATAAAAATAACCCTTTTTATTTGTTTACCTTTTATCTCATGCCTTCGTGAATAGGGTATAGATAGAGAACCATTGACGTGTATAATTTTACATTGGCGATACCATAGCAACGTATATGCTACTTAACAAACCTAAAAATGTTAATATTGTCAAATGCGTGGGTGTGTGTAATTGTTTGTGTGTTTAAGCATTATTATTGAAAAATATTAGCGTTCTAAACTTCTCCGACATATAAATTATTTTAAAAAAAAGTACCAAATTTTATACTCCTCCATCCGCGCAATTTTTGTAGAAAGGGGTCCAAACTTTTTGCTTCATTTTATATAGATATTATGTATGTATATAGATTAGTTGACAAATAATCTATTGTATATGTATACGTATTTTTTTTATCATTCAGGAAGAAGTAGAAAAAGAACAAAAAGAGAAAAAAAAGAAGCACAAAGAAAAGAAGAGCAAAAAGAAAAAGAAAAGAAATAGGTCAAGTTCAAGTTCTACTGATTAAATAAAAAATGAGCACAACTATTATAGGTATATTTTTTATACATAATGTGAATAATGTGAACAAAGTATATATTAAATAAAACAATGAAATTATTCCATCATATTAATTTAATAGAAATAAATAAGATCAATAATCTTTTTTTAAATGCCATTAATTTATTATGTAAATTGTAATTTGAAACTTTAGGAATTTTTAATCTAAATCACGCAAGGGAATATAAGCACTTTTTCAACTTATGTAACTACTAACGACTCGTCCGCGGCTACGCCCGCTTGCACTCTATGATTATCGATTTAATAAACGGAATTGACTATATAATGTTCTTTTTTAATACATTATCGTAATTTCTATAAGGATTTTTGGACTTTTTTATAATTTATGAATGTTTTACCAAAAATTAAATTTTGTTAACACTTCATTGTTTGTACTGTGAACAATAGTGCTTTAATAAAAATACAATAGTCATATAATCTTTTTTTTTTCTGATGGACTTAATGCTGTTGACCTGGTATGGTCTTGACAACGTCACCGGGCTGGGTCTTATAATCATTCTTAAGCCAAGAATCTTAACAGCGCGATTCAGAAAATGATGCTTTATGCACAGCGCCATCTATTGGGCTTAAAATTAAACTAACTATTCGGACAGTTTAAAAATGCAGTTTTTATGTTGAATTTCACTTAATATATTATTATATTAATCGAAAACGACGTTTTACTAAATACATACTATACAGTTTAAAATACAAATTTATTACAAACAATTCTACATTTATTATAAGTATACATATAGATTGCTATATAATTTTCGCCGGCAAACTCATACCTTGAGTTCATTCAAATGATAACATTTTTTTTAATGAACTGATTTTGATAACAAACTTTAAATGTTATGTTGAGTTAAAACAAAGCAATTAGCGAAAGTTTTAAGTAAATTGTTTCAGTATTTTCGGAGATAAGCGTGATCATACATACAGACGAACAGACAAGAAATTAAAAAAATATATTTTGCTATTATTAAGTTTTTTAAGTGTTCCTCTATCCATTTTAGTTAAAATAACTAAATGTACAGACAAAATATTTTTAATGTTATTATATTATGTATATAGATATAGCCTCAACAAAATAAGGTTCTAATATTATATACTATCTATAGTAGATATAATGTAAATATAACATGTCTATTATTATCATATTTATAACGACGACACAATTTTTGATGAGCTTTGACATTGAGTATACATTTAACTAGAAAATTGTTTATATCTATTCAATACAAATACACCTTTTGAAGAGTATATATTCTAATTTTCTTTCTTTTAGTATTCTATAACATCAAAATCAATTCATATATAATATTACATAAGAATATTTTAATTTTGCAAATAATAAATAAATTATCCAAAACACTTACAATAATTATCATTAATTATAGAGAACCTAAGCAGCTATTTAGATTTTAGACACTGAATAATTTAAAAAAGTTCACATAAATATTACTTTTACTAATATAATTAATTATTTTTATTAAGTATATGCTTTATTTCAATTAAAATGTCTGCATTTGAATATGCTATAATTCCATTTTTATTGCAATATTCTTTAGTATCTAAATCTTTTTCATCATTATAAGTAATTTCTTCAAAGTCATTGTAGCTTATTACATTTCCACCCTTTGCAAGCAGAATGGCGTGAGGAGCACATGTATCCCACCGAAATGTATTTCCTTGCGAAACTATGTAAGCTGAAGCCTCTCCTACAAATATCATAAAAAGCACTCTATTTAATAATTGAGGCCTGTCGTGGTACGGCGGCACAATGTGTGACTGTAAACGCGACTGGTTGTATATTCGATCACAACTCGAGGAAATGAAATATTTATTTATATTTACATTTTCATTCTTACACTCTGGTGTCGAGGCAAAGCGCGGCATTGGGTTTCGCCACTCAACACGCAATGCCTCCAGAATTCGGCGGAAAGTGGGAAACGGAATCACTCCATTCTCTCCGACGACGCTAGTCATATAGCGTGAATCTAAGCAAGTACTTTATTTAATTATAATCATTATTATGTTCATTTGAGGCCATCGTGGCGTGGAGCTACGTTACGCTGAGAGTAACGAATTATTTTCATTACCTCGCTCTGGTAATAACATACAGCGGGGCATTGAATGTCGCCATTCAACACAAAGTTAAAATTAATTTAAATTAAAAAGATATATCATTTAAACGAATTTCTTAACATATTATTTCAAATTCAAAATCTAGAAACGAAGAATATTTTGGTTTTTTAACACTTTTAAAGTGTTAGTAACACTTAAAAAACAAAAATATTTATTTAGAAAAACATATAAAAATTTTACATAACATAGCGGGACTCGAACCCGCAAACTTATGGCTTAGTGGTCAGAGCGCCTTGTCGGTTTTCAGGAGTCGTGTCTTTTCTAAATAAATATTATTCTATAAGTTGTTTACCTAAAGCCACTTTCATCAATTTATGACCAGCGCCAGGTAAATATTTTACCAGCCACCCAGAAGATGTGAATTTTTCTATTACTTCGGGCTTTTCCGAACCACTCATAAGGATTGTTTTGTCTTTCATTGTCATTTGTAAGTCAGAAAATGCGTTGACGTTGTTGTAACTAACACCCCAAATAATATGTCCCTTGTCACTGCAAAAAAATGTTAATTATGAATATTTTTGTTTAAGCATTATCGTTTTTTAGCCTTACGGTGTATACCGCATATAACAGAACTTAGGCAAAGAAAATGTGGTTTTAGGGCAATTCTCACTTTCTGCCTAATTTCAATACATTGCATGTTGTTACCAGGGAGAGGTAAGTATATTTATTTCCCCGGTTAGGCTTAGGGTCTAATACTGGGCTGTTGTGCCTTTAAGATTATTTTTAACGTAGGTACTGTGTCTTAATTTAAAAACACAGAATTCTTAATGTATAACTTTTTGTTTGTCTATTCTGTCCATATGTCAAGATCATTTTTCTCAAGATTAGGTGAAGGTGTACATACCTTCATACCCTATAGTGTATGAAATTAATATCACATGTCCTGGTCTATAAGCCCCAGGAAGAAGAAATTAAGCTTTTAAAGCAACACAATCAAAAGACTTACTGTAAGAATAAAGCACAAAAAATATGCATAAAGTAAAGTGTATGCACCATACACCTGAAAACTCAAGTGTGGTAACTTTTGCTAGTCGTGTTCCTGCTTACCAACAATCCTGCAATTGGTACTGAACTTTCAGTAATTAGTAGCAGTATTATTCAGGTAATTTTAATTTACCAGTTTCATAACTTATATATCTAAGTAAACAAATATAAAATTAATGTCACATTTACAAAGACATGATAGAAGCTTTTGACAAAATTATTTTCTAACATAATATGTTACACAATTTTTTTTATCTTCATGCTTTGGCCAACATAACAATGTAGGCAGAGTTCATTTCTTGACACTGTAACTTCCAGTGAAATTAAATAATTTATATTCCTGAGACACTTCCCAGGAATATAAATTTAACTTTTCGCTATAAGATCTTTAATCCCTATTAAGAACTACAGTCTACTACACTATGATGGTCTTATAGTGATAATTAACTTTTATTTAGTCTACAACTTACTGTTGATAAAATGGCTGATTAACAATTCCTACAATTGGCTTCCCAGAAGATCTAAGATAAGCTCCAATCAGTACCGTCACACATGACAAGCCATGGCCTGGTTTAGCATCACCTTTCACACCAGATATAAATTCTGCGGTGCCGTCTAAGGAAGTATAAGTATAATATATAATTAACCAATTATTTAGTTTATTTCAGTCACACTTTGTGTCCCTGCACTACAACTTGCCAATATTTTAATAATAATATATGCAACCAATATATTGCTCATTTGATGCAACAATGATATGTAAAAAAAATACTATTTACAAACTTTGATTATTTCTTCTGCAATATTTCTAATTGTGAATACATAATTGTTGCACCAAATGGATGATATTATAATCACTTAAAAGTCTATCTCTATTATATGCAAACCATGCAGAAATAAATTTTATAAAAGGTATATCTGCAATTTTCAAAATAATTGCATGTTTCAAAATAATTACCAATTGGATCAATCCATATTCCTAAATCGGTAGTGTCTATATGGGGCAGACCAGGTGGAACACTTATATCACATTTAATATCACTGTGGGCTGCAGCAGCCATTCTTTGAGCTGTATCTACTGGTAGTAGAGTTTGAAGTAATTCAGATGTCTTTTCTTGATCATTTTGCAATCTAACTGTTTTGCCACCGATTTCAGATGATTCTTCTCCTCTGACATAATTACAAAGTTCTGGGAAACATTTAATAATTACAGATTTAGCTGCCTCCTGCGCTAAGACATCAGCAATTGTTTTAAAATCTTTATCAAAACGCGAGTTTGCTTCACTCTCACATTTCTCAGTGACTAACAACGCCTCTGCATTTGAATGTTCACAACACGATCTGGCTACATTAGCTGCTTTTTCCGAAGCTTTTATTAATGTTTCTAAAAAATTTGCCATATTTTTCTATATTTATACGTTATGAAAACTAATATTGAAAACTTTTGAAATAATCGACATAAAATAGGGCCTTGGTAGAAATTAAGAGCAAGAAGCGAAAATTAAGGAACTTATGTCAAGAACTGTAAAGACTACATTATTGATTTTTAATTATTTATAGAATATCTTACTTATTGATTATTTATATTTAGTATTAGACTGGAAAGTTTGTGATTTCTATAAGATAGTTATATATAGATGGGATCGTAGAGTATACAAACAAATATACTCTATAATTCTATATTGTCTAATAATTTTTAACTATTTTGCAGTAGGTATAAAAATATTTTTTGCCTCATGTTTGTTTAGAACATATTGTTTTTTTATTACCAGTTATTACGATTTATGAGATGAGTATGATAGGGATGCCGGATGATCATCGATTTTCGATGTTAGCAGTTAAAATATCGATGTTGCATGAAATAAAACATCGCAACGTCGATGTTAGCAGGGACACAATTGATATTTAATCGCTTTTAAAATTATTAGTTTTACAGTTGATTGACAAAAAGTATTGGGACATATAATGTGGTTCTACGCTCTAATGTTTTAAAATTTCAATAATTTTTTAAATTTTTGTTTTAATTAAAATGTCTCCGGATAATGTAGGTGGGTTCCGCAACTTTTATACAAAAAAATAACCCTTATAACATCATTTTGTTGTCCGTCCGTCTGCCTGTATGTCTTTCAATGTCATTTTTCTCAAGAACACTTAGAGATATCGAGTTGAAAATCAAACAATATATTCAGATATACGGCGTTGTGATTTCAGCTTAATAAGCTAAGCTTAATTTCATAAAAAGACCGAAACCTCCAATCTAAGTACAGAACAATCGGTAGACTAGCCCGATTCGCATTTGTCCGGTTTTTTAAAATTTATTGATGACGATATGTGCAAAAAAAACAACTAAGAATCACATAGCAAGTTGAATGTGGTGTGTTGATAATATCTTGATGTGTTGATAATAATCTAACATAGTAGGTAGGTACTTATAGTATCATCCTTTACAATAGTGAACATAAAATAGAAATAGTAAACAAAAATACACTAATAAATAAGCTTTTATTAAGTAACTCTATACACTAAAATTTTCTACTTTCTTCATTTATTTTTCACTTCGTCCTGACAACAAGGGCGCCTTTCTATAGTGCCATCGTCTGATAATGCAGCATCATTGTATGGAATATTATCTAATTTTAATGTGTCTTCAGTAATCTTGGCCTCTGAAAATTTTTTGCATATTATTGAACAAATTATTAGATTTGACTGTAAACGCTCCTGTTTGATCCCCACTCGAGGAAATATTTATTTAAAATTAATATTTTTATTTTATCGCTCTGGTATCAAGGCAAAGCGCGGGGTTGAGTTCTGCCACTCAACATGCAGTGCCTCCAAAATCCGGCGAAAAGTAGAGAACAGAGTGTTTTAACTTAAGTGCTGTGCTCGGTTGTGGAAAGGCCTCAAAATATTTGAAAATGTTTAATGATTTCATACCAAATACACCAGGTTTTATTTCTTTTGCTTGAATAACTTGTGTTCTTAATTCATTTTCAACATCTTCACCAAATTTAATCATCTGAAATAAAATATTGGTTGGTATTCATTTGTAGTATTTATTGAGAGATCAAAGACTATTTTAAATTCAGTTTTTAAAAAAATAGTAAAAATATCTTCACTTGTTACTAGTTTCCCATCTTTCACCTAAAAGATTGATATCACATCAAGAAATATTGAATCCTAGCAGGAAATCAACAAAATCCAAATCCTCCACCAACAAAATATAAATTAATAGAGAGAAATAGCTGGTGAATACAAATGTGCTTTTATTTAAGTTGTGAATTTGTATAGTAAAATTGTTGTATAGAAAAATAACTTTATTTTGCCTTCTGTTATATTCTGGCTACTTTTCCTTTCCTATGATTGATAAATAAACCTATTAAGAAAAAGAAGTATTAAGGGTGGTTCCTCTTGATTAACAACAATAAAACTTGATGTAAAATATTTGGTATAAATTTTAGCATATTTGAATAAGTGTGAATAGAATTGTAAAAATCAATAACAATTATTCTAATACAAAAAATAAATAAAAATGCAATGTTATTAAAATAACTCCGTGTAGATAATAATACAAATCTGTAATATATACACCATTACTCACAAAATTATTAATTAATTTAAGATTACCTACTATATTTTATAGAATTCATATTTTTAAATAATCGCTTTAACAGTTGCATACCGCTTTAATAGCTTCTTCGTCTTTTACGTGTTTATTTTTTTTGTATTCTTCATTTATTTTTATCTTGGCTGCTGTTAAAGCCCTCTCATCGCCTTGAAAAACTTTTAATCTTGTCCGATGTAATTTTTTAAAGCTTTGTAAAACCTGAAAAATTAGAAATGTTACTAATATTATCTTCTGTTATGTATATCTATTTTATTCTTTATTTTTTTGTAATTACCGTTTTTCGTAATGACGACATTCTGTCAATTATGTATTAAAAGTTGCTTGGTATGATTTTAAGATTAAGACAAAAGCGAATTAACACATTATATTATCAGATTATGCATTTCAGAATTCTTCATATTCAATTCTAACCAAATCCCTAAATCGTCTCTTGTCATCTTGAGACTTGACAATTGACAGTGCTGAGAGCTAGTCTTGCCTACTTGAAATTTAAGCAAATGTATTTAGAATATAAAGCACACTAATATTTTTTTGTATTTTACTAATATATGCAAAAAGTACGTAACTTGAGAAAAAAGAAACAACACGTTTAACGACTGTAATATTATTTTAAATATATTTTTTAGCTTCACGCTGTATCCCGCTCATAGATGGGTAGGCAGAGGGAACTTTGTTAGTTGGCTAGGTAGTAGCCTAGTGGTAAGCGTTAAGACACTTCCGATTTTGCCGAATTCTCGAGGCATTGTGTACCAAGTGGCCGAATTTTGCCACTTTATAAGGAAAGAAAATTAAACTATTTAATAATTCATTCCAACGAGTGGAAATCGAACCTACAACACACAATCATAGAGTTTACAGATGCACATTAGTATATTTTGAATATACCTACTTGATTTAAAAAAGGTGTGAAATCCCATTAGTCTTGCATTAAGTATTGCCTATTCAAAAAGCTTTTCGCTTAAGTAAATAGGTGGGAATTTGTGGCTCTTATCAACCAATTACTATGAATATATTCTATATAGAGGATAATATTGATGTGAAAATAGCCCATGCATAAGTAAGGTGTACCTAATCAAAAGACCTACCGTATCTAAAGGTAGGTAGGTTAGGGTAATGTAGCTGGCAACACTAATAATTAAAATTGCTTCTCGTCGCATCGCAGACTGATCGCGTATATACCTAGCCGTCACAGTCTCACAGCTATTAGACTTTAGAGTCAAACGTAAAACGTCACTGAGAATAAAAACTCTTAATCGTATCTTATAAGTTATATTGAGTTTTAATTAGTGCGTTATTCTTCAATTATTATTATAAAGTTTAACTTTGTTCTGTGATGGTTTTAAGTGGACGTGCGTTGTGTAAATGTAGTATTTTAAATATTACTTGATTACCCTGATTTAGAAATACTAACACAACATCCTACAATTTCTGTGCGATTAATATATCAAAGAATCTTAAGTGTGCATAAGTGAATCATAGAAGTGATATATTGTAACAAGCAAGCAATTTGAAGTATCCGGGTTAGTAGCATAAATTACAGTTATATTTTGTTATATTAAATATAGAAACAAAAAACATATACCTATATAGAAATAAAAAACATATACCTAGTCATTATGTATATTCAAGATTATTTTTAATTGTTTTTTTTTTCAGGGGTAAAAAATACAATTTTTTATCTTGCGTTATGTTTATTTGACACAAAAAGCTACAATCTATAAGTGAAAGTGCTTGACATGATTATTCTATAAGAGATTTTTGCTTTAAAGAAGGTCCTGTAAGTAATAGATTAAAACTTTCATATCTAAGATTGTATATTATAATGACATTCATTTATTTTCATACTTGCAAAACATACTATTTGAAAATTTTTATACAATTCAATGAAACATTTTAATATTTTAGTCTATTTTCATTAACAACTAGCTTTTCCTGTGACTTTCCCTGTGTGGTAAAATAGAAAAATCTTAATGTAAATCTTGATAGATGGACTGTCTAATGCAAATATATATTTCTATGTAAACCACAAGGTTCTGAGATTAGTGTTACCAAAAAACCAAAAAACTTCTTCATATTAATGTTATAGATTAAGGTGTTGACACAATTATTATTCATAATTATATAAAATAAGAATTAAATTTACTGTCCTGAACTCATGACCCTCTTCTCTCGTCATTTGCTGTTATGTTATAAAATGTTGTTTCAAAGCATGGTGTTTTATGTTATAACACTTAATATTGTGCTTCCTTATTCACAATTTTCTTGATTTCACACTGCTTATATATTTAGTCCCTCACACAAATATTTTTGATATTATAGTAAGATTTTGATATCTTCCTGGCACCCTGGGTATCACATTTGAGTCCATTAACAACTTCATAGCTGCACCATCACTTACAATTTGTCAATATTTATATATTTCAGTAAGCAATTAAATATCTAGCAACATCATATTGCAATTCTACTTTGAATGGTTCGCTTAGTGGTCAGCTACATCCAAATTTTTATATGTTTTTTTTAAATAAGTAGACCCAAATGACTCAAAAATAAAATAAAAACACTTGCCTCAATTCTGTTAATTTCCGCTCTGGGTCCCAGGAGGATATTGCAGAATTTAAATTCAACTACAATACATTATCAATTTCATAAATAATTTGGACTGCATTGTGGTGCAGCAGGCCATTGTGGTGCAGCAGCATCTTAATATAAACATGATGAATGTGGGTTCAATTCTCACGGGTATGAGCTATTTTCATTTTCTTACTATTGTAACAAGACAAAGGTCAGGATTGAGTTCCACTAGTTATTCCATAAGGTCTCCAAATTTTTTCAGTAAGCAGGGAACCGAGTGTCTGAACACTAGGTACCCCCTGTGTACCCTGTTGCATATTGGATATATTATGAAGCTATAAAAAATATTAACTATATTATATCTATAACTGAAGCACAACAAAGGTTTTTTAATTGCATGGACCTATTAGTCATCATGTAATACTGATAATATGCTTGTGTTATTTAATATGATAAATAGTAATTAGCTACTGTTTCAACCTAATAATAATATTCTCTCATCAATTCCCATTGAACTTATGAGTAATTAAAATATTTCTGAGATCTACACAAGACATGTGGTTTCCATATTCCTGTCCAGTCAATTTTCATATTATTCTAATATTTAAATAGAGTTAAGCTTTTAAATTTACTTGCTCTATGAATAGTTTGTCTTAGAACTTATTTAACTAACTGGGTTAGCGAAGGGGAGAATATTGTTCAGACACTCCATTCTCCACTTTTAGCCCAATTTTGAGATATTGTATTTTTAGTGATGATTATATATATTTTTTGTGTTTGTTTATTTAGCGAACTTTCCGCCGCGTTCTTTCTCCTTACCAGAGCAAGGACATAAAAGCCTTGCACCTCAACGGCCTCAACAATCTTATATATTACTAGCGACCTGCTGGCAGCTTCGACCGCTTGAACTACATAATTATTAATTTACTACTCTGTATTACTTCACAATTCTAATCGTAATATCATTTGAGGCCAGTCGTGGCGCGGCGGCACAAAGTGTGACTGTAAACCCGACAATATTTAAATTAAATTTATATTTTCATTTCTTCGCTCTGGTGTCGAGGCAAAGCGTGGCATTGAGTTCTGCCACTCAAC
>DWAN01004427.1:0-12185 GCA_018230445.1 Heliconius hewitsoni | reverse complement strand
CCTCGAGTGGGGATCGAACCCACAGCCAGTCGATTTTACAGTCACACTTTGTGCCCCTGCGCCACGTCCGGCCTCTATGCTATCTCTATGTTAGTTATCTATGCTATTATTATTAACCATGTTGACAAAAATTGTGTTATATTAAATAGTCTATTTATCGAGGAGAGCCATAATATTAATATTTGTATGTACCTACGATCAAGGTCACCGGGCTCTTTAAATGTGCCATACGCAACTCTAGATTGATCTAATATATAACATTTATTTTCAGCTGTCGTCTATTAGCCTGGTTAACTCAAATATTTTTCGGCTGCAAAATTCTAGGCCTGTTTTGTATAAATTGTTTTGTATAAATTAACAAAAGATAGTTCAACAAAGAAAAAAACATAAATATATACGCAAGTTGTATTGTTGCCATTATTCTTCAAAAATAAATTTTTGGTGGCAACTAACTAGATTTAAAGTTTTTAGCGTTATTAAAAGTGTTATTCCATACTTAGGAAAGAGACGCGGATTTTAATCTCTACAAAATATTTATTTCAATGTGTTTTTGTTTATGATTATAAGTTGTTCTTTTTGTAATTTAAAATATTATCTAATTCTGTTCTCTAATTCTTGCTAATTTATTATTAGCATTGTCTTCGGAAAGAATTCAAGATTAGTTTTCAAGAATCCAATCCAGAGAGAAGAGAAGATGAGTCCAGCTAAATATTATTTATTAATTGTGCAAAGAAAAATCTATTCTGACTCTAAATTTAAATCGTGTATTTTCAAAAGCTTTATCAAATTCTGAGTACTAATTAGAAGGGAAAAGTTTTTAAATTTCTTCTAAATTAATAATAATTTATATTCATTTAATTAATATCAGTCGACTACTCTAATTGAATAGTAGTACTAAAAGTACCCTCCGTTAGTAAGATCCGTGGGATATTACAATATATTGAAATATATTTAATTCAAATATCCTTTTTAACTATAAAATTATGTGATTTATAGTCGTAATGCATTTAATAAAATATTCTTTTGTTAATTTAAAATACAATGAATAATATTTTTTCTAAGCTTAATTCGATAATATTTTATATCGGACTTAAAAAACATACGGAAATTCAATTAAGAGAAGGTATTTTCCATATACTTACCATTATATTTTCTTCTTGTAACATTTAATTTCATATACGTCCGAAATTTAATAATTTATTTTTAGAAAAAAAATATTAAAAAAAAATTAAAACAAAACAATTTTAAACGAGATAGTAATTACAATTTTTACAGCTGATCAAGAAAAAGCTAGCAATTAATTAAGAAAAATATCACTCCAATTTAACTCTGATAAATATAATTGGGAATACCCGTACGCGCGCGCTAACTACGTAACGTGTGCAACATGCACTCCTGAAATGTAGAATGACAGCTAGACTCTGAATATTCCAGACCCTAGGATGTAATTAGTCATGTCCACGCAACAGGTATCGATGATATTTTCACTATGAATTATATCGATATTTTATTTTTACTGATATTGTTTTTTTTTTTGGAAAAAAATAAAGAAAAGATAAGAAATAATGTAAAAGTATATCGTATTATCTAAATTTTGTTAATTTAAATAAGTCTTACATTTAATTTATCAAGTTATATGTATATCTGTTTTATTTTGATTTTGTTAGATCTGATATGTTTTGTGCATATCATTTTATTGAAATCATAATTTTCAAAATCTTTTTAGGATTTTGTTAATTTTTGTGATCTGTGATTTTTCTCGGGAACGCGTGAAGGTATCAAGCTGATATATATATATCAATTACTTAAGGTTACTGTTCCTTGGAAGTTAGCAGTGAAAAAATCAAACGTCTAAGCCAACGCAATCAAAAGAGACAGCCGTTTATGCCGCAATTTTTTTAAATTTGCAAGGGAATCAAAACGTACAGAAAATTTGTAGTACAGATATAGGAAAGATTACAAAAAGTGAAATTTTTTTATATATTATATATTCATTTATTAAATTTTATACAAAATGACAAATAAAACGTATGCACGTCTGCAAACTTGAGTTTGTAAAGTTCAAATTGATCTTCCTTTTGACACACAATCCTGAAATTGGTACGAGATCCTCCGGTACCGGTTTTATAAATATTAATATTTGTATTCAATTCTATTATCGATATCATGTAAGTCTTCCACACTAGAGCGCGCGCATAGATTTCCACCTCCCACCCCCCTTTGCAACAATCTTTTCCTCGAAAAACTTGCTACTAATTATTTTATTATAATAATTGTGTTATATTTTTTATAGTACACACAAAAATAAATATGATATATATATTTATATATGTTATATCGGAATAGAATAGCCCTCTGTTTGTTTCCACTAAATGAGTCCCTCTAGGGGATTATTTCATATACTCTGTATTTAGGTACTCCATAACTACTGCCGCTACATGCGCAATGCCTGAGGTACCAAAATAGAACATAATCTGGTAGCAATTTCAAAGGGACGTATATTGGAGTTATTTAGTTGAGAATATTCCATATTCATCATGTTCTGGAAAGTATTAGTATTTGCATATATAATACATATGTACATCGTACATACTCTAATATATCGTACTAATGTGAGTAATGGGCATCGAATTAAATCGGTTTTATCTAAATATGACATCATGTGATCAGCCGTAGTATCTATGAGCAGATATGCTAGTGACAACGTTTTTGTTAAGTGTTCTCCCCAGTGCAGTATGCACTTTTATTTATGTATTGAACTATATGTATACCAGCTATCCTGATCGGAAATGTCTCCTGTTATTTTTAGGTGGTGTATGATTCAGGAATGCTAGCTTTCCAGCTACATGTATAGTTTACCCCATCCTGAAGAAAAGCGATGGTTCCAATCCAACAAACGACAGACCTACCGCTGTCACCCACCTGCTGTCTAAAGCGATAGAGAGTATAATAAATAGGCAGCTCCTAGTTTATCTGGGGAATCAGCAGCTGATCAATGACCGTCAATAAGGTTTCCACCACAGACGCCGTTAGTCTGGATAAGGCGAAGGCTTCCATCGAGTGTGGCAAGGGGCCTCCTTACAAAACTTCGATCTTACGGGCTTTCCGATAATCATCATATCTTGGGAATATTGCTTCATGGGTCATTGACATGGCGAGAGAGCAGTTTACACCATAACACCTATTAATTCGGCATCATATGGAGTACTGTTCTAATTTCGGGGCTAGTACCCCAATAATAGCTTGCATCACTTGATCACATATAACGTAAAAACTCTTAAATTTTTGGGTATTCGCGAGCAAACAAACGGCCAGACAGGCAGCGATACAAAAAAACTGCTCAGTGGCTTACAGTCTCTGTTCAATTCAAATCAATATGTTTTATGATCCATATATACAATATATTTTATGATCCATTTCAAAATCCCGTCTTGGGTCTTATAAAGGATCCATGTGCAAAATCGTCACTCCTAGCACTTGTAATAACGAAGTTTAATACTAACCTACCCATATACTATCAACCCCAAAAACAGTCCTTTATTTAGTCACTAAACGCTTATAAATAAAGCCCAAGTAAAAATTAAAACTCCTAATACTTTCACTACAAAGATGTAGTGATGATTGATTGAATAAATAGACATTTCTTGACACTAGGATTCCTTTGTCTACCCTGTTTATATGCGGGATACCCGGAGAAGTTCAAATAATGGATGGATAACATTGTAACAAATTTAGAACCATTTCATCAATATGTAACCACCGTTTTTGCTAGATTTTACGCGTTATCTAATAGCTCAGAATTACATTTTTTTAAGCTCACGTACGTGTGTTCGAATGAAATCGTAGGCAGTATGAAGTGGATAGATAGATTACACGTGCTTTTTTAAATCTAGATATATGTGATGTTATTCTGTGTCATGGTTCAGGGATCATGTCCAGCGAACAAAAAACATAACTGCAATATGGGAACTAAACCTTTTATGAAACTATTTTTATAAATTCATTTTTTAAATAACTTTAACTGCCTACCCTGCTGTGTGCGGGATACAGCGTGAAGCTAATTTTATATAAATATAAAGATTGTTTCTTTAGCAAAGTATTGGCAAGGGAAAGTAACAAGTATTGTAAATACTTATAACGTTAATACCTGCGATGTACGCTTTGAAGATATACTAAAGCCGCGATCAAAGAAGATGTTTAATAGTAAGGATACGGGACATATATATGTCCCGTGCACTAGCAACTTGAAATGAAAAATATTATGTTATTTTAAATACTTATGAAATACTTTCTTGATTTTCATTTAAACAACATTATCAAGTTTTTTATTATTATCTGTACATTGTATCCCGCACATAGTAGGGTAGGCAGAAGGTACCTGGTAACCTAGTGTTAAGACACTCCCATTACGACAGTTACGTTTCATCACTTTCAGACAAATCCTTGAAGCAATGCGTGCTAAGTGAAAATGAAAATATTAAATATTTCCCTAATTAGAAATTGAACCCACGACCGTCACGTTTACAAACACAGACTTGCGGCACTTGCGCCAGGACGCCCTTTTCAAGTTTATGTACATAGAAATAAAATTCCGATCTCGCACTTCTCCAAATAGCAAAAAGAAACTAGTGTCAAGAATCAAGACGCTCCGTTGCCCGCTTTAGTTAGATAAATTAAATTAATTTCAACAAAGCTAATCTTTATCGAGCTTACAGTCAGACGTTCCCACTTCACAGAGAGCCGCTATTTCGATGAAATTGTAATTCCATTTATCAATTAACTAATCAAAGAGATATGCATCGTTGGACTAAGTCGTCGTCGAAATTGTTAATAAAAAAATAAAAGGATATACCACAGACGACAAAGGGCTAAAAGAGGGCTTATACAGGAAGTTTGTTGTACACTTTTTACTTTGAAAACCATTGAAAATGAATATGTTTGCAATGTTGTTGCAAAATAGGTGAGCCGCTCGCCGTGTGCAAAATAGTAATATCAAAGGAGACTCGATTAAACATAATAAATTATATTTCGTTCCTTATAATTATATTTTTTTATGTGTAGGTATATTATTGATTTGTCAAGTTTTTGGGTCATTTGCAATGCAGTTGAAGGTTATCTATTAAAATATGAATTAAAAACTTTTACAGAAAGTTTAATGTCACCGTGAATAGTTGATTCATGTCTGTTACGCCTCTATCATTTGTCATTATTTTTCTACTCCCCTCCTCTTCTTCTTATCATGCTATACAAAAAAATTCATGTTATCCATACGACTTTCTAGATCATCGAAGACTAGGCGGAGTAGAGGGAACCTAGTGTTAAGACAGTCCGTACTCCACTTTCTGCCGAATTCTGGAGGCATTGCGTGGTGAGTGGGAATTCAACGCCGCATTTTGCCTCTACACTAAGAAAGAATAAATATTTGATTTCCTCGAGTGAGAATCGAACCCACGACCAATCGCGTTGGTAGTCACAATTTGTGTTATGTGTGTGTTCCTGTGCCACGACTGGCCTCTAAATGGTAATTTAACTTCAACTTTTTAAATATGTATTTTATATAATAATATGAAAAAAATATAATTATGTACATCTACAATTTTTTATTAAAAACTATATATCTACAGAATTATATTCACAACAAAAATAATGAACAAAGTAATAAATGTTATTTTTTCATATGAAACAGTTTTTATCAAAAACATTCCTTTGACAACCCGAGGCACACTACACTGCTATATGAAATTAATGAACTCGATGACATTCGCTGTAATATTGCAGAGGTAAATCTGCTGTATTGATACAGGACGAATATCTATAACAATATTTTTTTCATTAATATTTTTTAAAAGACCTACTCTTATAATATTATGATAGTAAATACATTGTATCTTATCTCGTTCTGAGTTTGACACTACGTTACATTAAAGAACGTAGGTAAATAAAGATACTATAAAAATAATAAAGTATTCATGATTAAAAGTTTAAATGTCTTTACTTACAAAATGTAAAGATATCTCATCAAAAACAAATGTGAAATGGGAGCCAAGTTATATATTAAGTAAATTTGATTTGGTTAATTTTCACTACCGTAAGTCCAGTGCCGGCTGGAACTATGTTACAGATATAATAGGCCTCTACGTATATGCCCACGCGAAGAAATGAACATATTAACAAATAATAATTCATTCCCTCGAGTGGGGATCAAACTCACAACCGTCGGGTTATAATCACACCACTGTGCCTCTACGTGAAAAGGACCTATTGAAAATGCAACAAATGAACACGAGTAAACGCTCAATATCGATCAGTCAGGCATGCAACAGGCGAGCTTTGCAAACCGGGAACGACCTCACGCTGTATCGTAATAAAATGTAGCAGATTCCAAGTAAATATTAAAATGGAAATATTTTATATCTATATTCACAATATTCATAATAAAATTGTAACGGATCGGTGTGCGTACATGGAACATATACAAGGGAAAATGTTATTAGGGACTTTTGTAGTATAACCCAAAAAACTGAGTTTTAAAATTTTTGTTTCTTTGTCTGTTTGTGTGTGTCTGTACGTCTGTTCATCTATTCGTCTGTTCATCGTCTGGCCGTCTATTCGTCTGTGCGTTTGTTATCGCTAATCTCAGAATCAGCTTAATCGGTTTTCACTATTAGATTCTGGGAAGCTTTCATTTCCACATAGGGCTTATTATTATTTTATTAAAATTGGTTCATAAGAAACAACGTTATATAATTTTATTTAAATTACTTAGTTCGACAAATTTGCTAATTACTATGACAGTTATTTTATGCCACTGTTTTATTGAATCGGTTGAAAAAATACCGAGATTTCAAGATTTATAATTACTTGTACTTACCGTCTACCTAAATATCGTAAAGTTAAATATTTTTCTTTATTTATATTACCAGTCAGTCGTGGCCCAGTGGTACAAAGTGTTTACAAAGTGTTTAGTTTACAGTCGTAAACGTGACTGGTTGTGAGTTCAAAATTAAATATTTATTAAAACGTACGTCTAGAGCAATATAATATATTGCATATTATAGTGTATGTGCTATCCCGGAATTATTGCGGAATAGGAATTTATGTGGAAAAAATAACGTTCGTAGTTTCCGTGCATTTACGGTTTACCTAGGACAGATGTGAAATAATTAATCATTTTTCTATTATGTACGATAATCAAATTAATTCCCAAAAAACTAAAATTTTTATTTATTTGATGCATAACCAAACTAAAATAATAAATCCATTTTTAAGGTTTTGTACCTCATAAGGAAAACACGAAACTCTTATAGGATCACTTTATTGTCCTTCTTTCATTACTATTTTACTTGAGATTGCAATGATATATCAATCTGAAATTAATATTAGATATTCAGGTTAACTAACAGTTTCTTGGAGCACAGAAACTAAGCATCTAATACAGCGCTGACAAATATATGAGCATTTATGTATCGATTTTGCTTCATTTCATGAAATTCACCGCGCAATCAAAATTTATAGTGTACTTCCCGTAGACCAACAGCTATGAAATTTAGGGCGAAATAAGATCTTACAATACACATAAAGGAAAAAAATTGAAATGTAAAAAATTTATAGTATTTCATAGAACAAAATCATTACAAGCTTATATTTGTAGTTCTTTTCTTACTAAATAAGTGTATACGTATATGTAAACTTAAGTTTTTTAAATTTATTCGATTTATCATCAAAACCTATAATTTATTTCCCAATCAAAATCCTGAACTTATCTCACGTTCTGTAGAACCCTCTGTGGGCAAGTCCCACTTTTCTGTTTCGTTTTTTCTTAAATAAACTTAAATAAAAATTCGTATATTTCAACGGGACGGGGACCGCCAGTTTTATATATGAATGACCGTTAAGCCTAGATTCCGCTTTTCATTTTTAACGTACTTTGTGAAATAACAAATACGTTAACGCATGAGTTCCAGATAGGTAGCCTAATATTATCTTGACAATTTTGTTATTCTCTTATTATGTCATATAATTACATAATTATGCTATAACAATTATATTTAGATACATTTTAAAATTTGACTAAATATGCAATTTATATGCGCATATTGCAATATATAAATAGAATGTGAATAATAATACGAAGGTGGCACAAGTGGGTCAGAGTCGTCTATATTTAAACACGATGGTTGTATATCGGAGGGATGAATATATTCCAAATATTTTAGATGAATATATTTTAAATATTTTAGTTCCACCATTCAACAGGCAGGTATCAAAAATTAGACATTAAATTGGGAACGTAGTGTCTTAACACTAGGTTCCAACTGCCTACCCTGCTGTGCGCAGCAGAGATACAGCGTGCAGTTAATAAAAAAATTACATGTTGCATTACAGCCGAGTTCATTACTATGTGAATGGACAGCACGGTTGATGGCATTTAAATCTTCCACACTGAGTGCTGCTTCTCTCTTAAGATTGGGTCCACCTTGGAATCCAGGTTTATTGTGGTGCCTAATTACCGAGGCATTTCCCTCTGTACTGGTAGTAAGATTGAAATTCTTGATATCAACATATCGAAAGAAGTCCCTTTCGTTTGGAGAGCCCATCCTAAAATGATAATTTTATTAACATTGTTTTATTAAAAAGATAGAAAGACGCCGGGACTCTATTGAATTAATTATGTTTTCTTATCGATATTAAGCAATTTTTAGGTAAACGATCATTTTGAATCCCTAATAATTAAAGCAGTAAACTAAAGCAGTAAATAAATACTACGAAAATCTTTGACACGCTTTTCATATGTGGATTTTTACTACGAAAATGTAGATAAATCATCTAGCATCGTAAATGAAGGTGTTTACGATTAAAAATAAGCTTAACTGGACATAAAACGGTGCGGAAAATCTTTTTACTTATATATCGTCTATCATATCAGAACTTAAATAATCAACACATTTACACAAATTATTTTTTTAACATTCATAGCTACATTTATCATAATCTTTTTGTCCATAAAATCTATTAAATATTATACATTACTTCGATAAGTGTTTGTAATTACTGTTAAATTACCAATTGGTTCATAATCAATATTATTTTATACGTACAATGAAATGAAACGCACTAATTGAATTCTACGTATAATACTAAAATAATTGCCATAATAAGCCCTTGTGAAATCATAACGAACCCTCTTTTCAAACTCAACAACACAAATGTGTGGGTATGTATCGCAAATATACAAATAATAAATAAATCTCTGTGAAACATATTTGAAATATATTGTTACACGTTAAATTCTGCGAATTCATATTTTTAAAAATCTGATTACTCTACAGGTATATGATTCGCACTTTTTTGTTTTGTTCTTTAAACGATGTCTCAACGAGGTTTTTTAATTTTTACATGTTTTAATTTTATATTTTACTGAAAATAGATAATTTTGCAAATACATACTCGTAAATTATAATAAAATCTTAAATCTAGTCTCATAGTAAGTGAGGGGCTTGGTACTAGTAAGTTTTCATCATTTGGTGGCAATGAGACCACCTGGGAAGCAATTTCTTCTAAATTAATGAATAATTTTTAAAATCAATTCCTAATGACGAAAAAAAATATAATTGTCGAACATATAGAACCTTCTTCTTTTTTAGAAGTCTGTTAATAAAACAAAATTGAAACACGGAATGAAATACCGTTATTAAAATGACCGTTTATGTTATAGAATATAACATAAATGTGTCAAAGGAAATAGTCTCACTACTATATTGGTGTTTTAATAGTAAGCCCTTTGAAAGCGCGTTTCAAAGCGAAATCAATCCTTGCACCGTTGATTGATATATAATATGAAATAACAGACGTGAAAGGGTCTCATGAAAGCCGAAATACATACCTTGTTTGTATATGTACAGATGGACACATACAAACAAGCCATACATACATACATACATACATACATACATACATACATACATACATTTATACTGAATTGATGTTTCCAAGATAAACTTCATTTCAAATGTGGAGATTAGTTTGCTATTCCTGGTATAACCAGTACCATAAATACGGAGTTTGAATATGATAGAATTATTTTTTAAATTAATTGAAATGTAGTGTTATAGTAATATTGCAAAAAAATATATTGAAATTTGAAACTGAAAAAAAAATCATCTATGAAAGTATACCTTATTGGAGTAGTTGGTCTTTATGTTTTTATAGTTTATGTAATTATAAAATATACTTGTTTGAACGTTCCCCATTTGGTACACTGTGCTGTAACCTTCCTTTTATAAGCTTTCATTTGACTTGTGGTGTTATTGAGTGCGTTGTGTGTGTGAAACCATAGCAAGTTCAGTTTGACCCACTTTCTTCTTCAATATAAGATTGAGTCGAAATTTATATTACTACTTCAGTTTTGACTAGCGGCTCGCCAGCGGCTTCGCCCGCTTAATCTACATGATTATTGATTTAATAAGCAGAATTGATTGATCTGTAATATTGTAATATGATTTTTTTACGACATTATCGTAACTTCTATAAGATTTTTTGATTGTTACGAACTAAAAAATATGACCAATGTTGATATTTGATTTATAAAATATGCATAAATTTATTATTATTTTCTATTATCCTTTTATTATTAGTTTTCTATTATCCTTTTTAAGTGTCCGCTATTCATTTCAGTCATAATTACTAAATGTATGGACAAAATATTTTATTGTCTTATTATATATAGAGATGACAATGAAATTACATATATAATCAATATTAATGACCGCAACAATATGGCAGACTGCAAATTTTTACACAACATACCTAATATGGGTATCAAATAAAAGGACTTGATACATTGTTAAAAAAAGGAAAGCTTGTTTTAATAAAGTTATTTTAATTAATATTTTTTTTATTATTAAGATATGTTAACTGTAATTCAATTGACAAATATGCAGATTTTGTATAAGATCGGATAACCAAGGTTACGGGTGACGATGTTTAAGGAACACACTAAAAGATAACGATGCACTTCCAAGTTTTTATCAGAACCATTTTGCAATATAAAAATGTAAAATCATTATCCTTCTGCTAATTAAGTTATAAAAATAACAAGAACAGAAATTAACTAGCATCAAGCCCACGATACAGTATGTGATTGTGAATGACCCAGCCGATAATCAACTTCTGTGAGGATTGTTTTTTCTAACAAAAGTAAAACCAAAGTCTCGTCCTGCCAACTGTAAACTTAAAGTTACTGCAGTTTTTCCTGAATTCATTTAAAACTCAACTATACCGCCTCCGATATCACAATTTGTAGCTCCTTTACAATATATTCAATATTCTTTAGATTATGTATTATTCAAACACGTTACAAAAGAGACGCACGAGAATAAAATTTTTTGTCGGAGCCATTTCAAATTTATATTTTAGAATTGTACAAAATTTTGCTTTTATTATGGGCACCATTGCTTAATTTGTAGATAGATCTAAGACACCTTCGCTCTCGTCTTTCCGCCGAAATCTGAAGGCATTGCGTGTTGAGTGGGAATCAAACCCACAACTTGTCGCGTTTACGATAGCAAGCTTGTGCTGTGTGCTGCGCCACGACTGACCTAACTAGTTATGGCAAACTATATCAGATTTTTTTTTTCCTGAACAAAAATTGCTCTACAGGATTAAAATGGCAGAAAACGTTATTGAACTTGACATTTCGAACACAAAAGAAATTGGATTCATCTTTCGTCGTACGTCGAGTCACTCTGATTGCTACACCGCCTACACTAAGTCGCAAAGATAAGTAGCGAAGTTGATATATTCCAATGTAGATTAAATTTAAAGTCCCATAGTATATTGAAAAATGATTTTCAAGGAACATATTACTATCATGAATTTAAATATTATCAATATAGAAACATTTACTATTTCTAAATTGAGAAATCATTTAACAAATTATAGTAGAGATACCATAAACTTATTTTATTAAAATAAACAACGTAAGACGAAAGCTTACGCCTTGAACTAACTATGGAAAACGTATATTGTATTAACGAGCCAGTCGTGGCGCAGCGGCACTAAGTGTGACTATAAAACCAACTCGAGGGTTCGATCCCCACTCGAGGAGATGAAATATTTATTTAAATTTATATTTCCAGTTCTTCGCTCTGGTGTCGAGGTTAAGCGCGGCGTTGAGTTCTGCCACT